>JALIZH010029784.1:0-102878 GCA_030522465.1 Rhipicephalus appendiculatus
TTCACGTCCTCGCGAGCTGAGCTATCTTCGTTCGCCTACACACACAGTGTCCCACGAACTCGCGCATAATGATCTGCACTCAAGGCTCGACCGTAGGCGTTCACACTCCGTTACCTCACATTCACCGACTTCATTCACGTTCACGCACTGTCCCTCGCATTCAATTGATCTCATCTGCGGCCTCGCTTTAGACTCGAGCGTTCACTCACATTGCCTTATAGTCGCCGACATTCACGTCCTCGCGCACTGAGCTATTTTCATTCGCCTTAACATGCAGTGCCCTCGAACTCGCGCTCAATGATCTGCGCCCTAGTCGACGCTCGGCCATTGGCCACTTCTGTTACCTCACATTCACCAACACTTACTTCCCACCCGTACTGAAGTGACTGCAGAACTGGATTTATTTACTCTGGTTAACTTCTTAATCTCATCTACCCACCTAATTTTCTGTCTCCCCCTCACGCGTTTGCCATCTCTTGGAATCCAGTCAGTTACCCTTAATGACCAGCGGTTATCCTGCCGACGTGCTACGTGCACGTATAACGTGGCAGCAGAAAGCACAGGACCGGGTTGATTGGCGACACATGGGAGAGGCCTTTGCCCTGCAGTGGGTGTAGACAGGCTGATGATGATGACTCTGGTTAAACTCGGCGTCAATCAGGATGTCCTTGTCAGCATCGTAAATGCTGGCCACGGCTTTTGTAATCCACAAATGTTTATAAGCTTGCAGACGAGTTGAAGTTAGCGAGTGTTATTAGCTTGTCCGAAATCTTCTCCCCATTTGCTGCTCACCGGGTTAACCAGAGATGCATATGTGAGCAGACACGCTTGGTTGCGCACAACACAGAGCGATTGCAGCTGTAATCGAGTGTGTTCTACTCCACTGCTGCAGGAAATATGCGGCAGCGGGATATCGCAAACATGCTTCTTCACAAATGTGTTTTTCTCAACAGAGAACGCTCATGGAGCACAACATCTAGAAGGCACCGTGGTTTGAGAGAGCACCAGAAGACATTGCTATCAGTGTCTGGTGACCCAACTTTGACCTTAGACGTCTTGGCTTTGCTCTGCAGTGTGCACTAATGCATTGCCAGACTTGTGTTGAGCAAGGACATTGCCAGCAAAAGAATAAACAGCCAGTTAACATGAATGTCTTATGCAAACGCAGCTGCTCACGCCAGAATGACAAGCCATTACATTCTGTGAAGGTAGATGACTGGTGAAGCCACATAGTACACAATTTAATTTATTGATTGATTTATTTATGCATCCAATTTTTTACAGTAGCATATGCTCATCTAAAGCACCCACACCTCGATTTGCGAAGGCCAGAACTGCAGCACACAGCTTATTAGTATATGTATTTACTTAGTTATTTGTTCATTAATTTATATAATTAACTCATTTAGTAGCAAAATAATCTCTTTATTTACTTGTTTTCAGTTTATTTTAAGTGGACCCTTGGTGACTAGTTGGGTTTGTCAATTTCTGTGGCACGTAGCAGCTACGGCTTTCCTGTTGAGCAGGTAAGTATTGACTAGGTAACTGTTGCCGTAGTTACAACAGGTTCATATTTCTTATTAGCCTCTGGGTAGCAGTCGCAAGCTGCTGTTCCGAGCTCCATCCAGGTGGCCACGGTCACTTTGTAAAAATTTAAAAGTATAGGCCATTCACGATGATGACAGTAGGCAACTGTCCGCAGAGTCACAAGCGACCTAGTTACATGCAGCTTCGCCGTAAAAGCCAGACATGTAGGAGACACTTACCACCACCAGGAATGCAGAAACCCAGGAGGTTCCCCTAGCGTTATATTCTTCTCCCATCGAATCTGCAAAACAGTAGGAAGAAACAAGGTGTCAGAGAGCACTCAATAAGCAGCGTGCAAGAATGTAGGAGTGGGCTTGTTGGTGGTGATACATGAAGAAACTTGTAGTGCACAAAAAGCACGGACGAAGCAAGTGACAACGGGACGATGCGCTGAGCTTCCGACAGAATGTTTATTGAAGGGATCTGAGACATACACGTTCCTTGTGCCTCTTAGTGCCTGCGCTCACAAGGAACGTATATGTCTCAGATCCCTTCAATAAGCATTCTGCTGGAAGTTCAGCGCATCGTCCCGTCGTCACTTGCTTTGTCCGTGCTTTTTGTGCGCTACAAGTTTCTTCAAATAAGCAGCCTGTCCAGGGCAAATAAAAAGTTTGCATGTTTCTGAAGGGGGAAAGAAAACTGCGTTTAATTTTCATGGATTTTAGTTCCACAGCTTGTGTAAGGGTGTGGACCAGTGTGATGGCCACATGAAATAAAGGAAATTGTAAAGGCCACATAAAAAACTGAATACTGAGAGTAAAGAAACGGGACGATGAAGAGCAACAGTTGTAGTTTATTTCAGAATAAAGCAGGGGTGTACAATGGCTTAAAAGTTTTGAAGAATGAAACACATTTCTATTTGATTCAGCGGCTGAAACGAATAGCTATTATTTTAAAACACTCAATACGCATCAAATCAGCATTAAAGTAAGGGATATCACAGAAATCAGAAGGAGAAAGGAACATGCAACGGTTTATTTTTCACATTTCCGTTTTTGTGCAGACATTGCAAATGACTCGTAACCCAAGGTTCTATACCACTGCAACCTCAGCCCTGCTATTAAGGATATGCTACTGCCTATTAATATTCATGCGACAATGACGCTCGCGTAGCATCACCCTATTATACACCTTAATCAACATGCAAATTTAGGCCTCCTACAAATACCAGTTATGAGCTGCCAGACTGCAATAACTTATCACAATAAAAGACAATTGCCATGTAGAGCTGGGACAGCGCAACGTCACAGCAGCACGAGAAAAAGGAAAAAAAAAAAAGGCGTGGACACACACTTAAAGGGGTACCTGACACGAATATTTACAGTTGTTTTTGCGCGTCAAATGAAAGGCCAAGCCCTGACGAGCCTAGAAAATGTACTGCTAAGCATGAGTGTGTCCTGAAAAAAGTAATTACAGCATGTTTTTAAAAGCTAGTTTCGGTTCCTACTGTACCCCGACATCATAGCACAATATGAGCTTCCTGTCACTTGCTCCCCGCAAGATATTGTGATGTTTCCAAGGCCGCTCCGCCCGAGGCTCCGTTGGTGACGCACAAGTGGCCATTTTGGAAGTTTTGGAAACTGATGTCATCACAACTACCCAGACTGCTGTGTGAAGTCACTAGAATTGGTACTGTAGCCCGACGTCAAGCTAGTGTCGATGTCTGTAGGTGCGCCAGGGGAAAATTGACTTTAACATGAAAACAAAATATCTTTTCAGCATTTGCTGAGGTTCACACTTGCACAGAGCCGTCTGTGTATACAGGAGATTTGTATGGCAGAATAAACTCACCTTCAAAAAATGGTGTCAGTACCCCTTTAAATGCAATGAATTTCCCAAGGATAATCTGTTGATGTTAGCGCACTGTAGTGTCTGTGTTTCCCCTGTGTTCCCAACAGGCAGGCTCAAATGCCTGGCTATTGAAGCTCACATGCCAACAAGCCTAACGCACAGCAACAAGACAGCAGTCACTACCCGCCAAGACAAAACCGAAAAGGCAGAGAGAAATGGAGGGAGAAACAGCACATGTTTTTCTTAAAGTTTGCTCTCAGCACGTTTTGTGCAACAAGTAAGCACTTCATCATTGACAATTTGTTTTTCGATGCAACACACAAGCGACAACTAACTTGCAAGAGCGACCACTGACCAGAAACGAGTTTTTTTTTTTTCCTATTCATAATGATGTCTCCCTGTCTATGCTACAGTTGCTTTCACCTATTTGAGAAAGCTCACTAAAAGGAGGCATAGTTCTGAGATCCTCAATGAGAGAGTGTTTCGGTAGCAGGTCACGAAGACCCAAAAAGCGAAAAGCATTTCACTATCAGTGTTGCTTCCTAAAATCTGACATTACACCCGTGAAGTCATAAAATTTGCCCATGTTCGCAAGCTTTAGGAATAAATCCGCGCAAGCTTTAGGAATAAATCCGAACAAGTACTGGCGTCTGCACCTTGATGAATAGCTCATTTTCAGCGGCACTCGATCTCCATTCATTTGAGCAACACAAGTAACCGCAATGTGCATTACTGGTACTGTAATTTGAGCATGCCGCCAGGAAGCTTCCGGGCGGAGAGGGGCACAATCAACATGCAGCACAGCATGTGCGCAGCAGAGGTGTTCGTTGCGAAGGAAAAAAAAAACGCCAGCACGCAGAAGCAAAGGCCACCTGCCTAACAGCTGCCCCGCGTATCAAATGTGACGCAGATGGCCTCAACACGATACAATGGAATGCTGCTCAACACAGCTGTGGCATTTGGGCATATGCCTACAACAGACTCAAATAGCTCGAGTTGCTTTTCGAGCAAGGCCGCGAGAATTGCTCGTGGCTGAACCGACGGCTGGCCCACGTGTCAGCGTAATGTCTAGACAGCGAGTATGTTTACAGCTGTGCCTGGGAGATTTCCACAGCAATATGTCCATGTAACGTTTGAGAAGAGTTTCATATTTCGTGCGTACTACCAGACAAGCCGATACCAACCACTTATCACAATATAGTGTGATGAAATTGATCTATTACAATCGCTCGTTAATTGACCATCACTCAGTAGTAATAAATCGCGTGACAGTGGAACGAATGAAAGATGGGCACGGGTTGCCTTGAAGCAGTGTAGACATTTTAAGTATCTCAAAATATAGCGTAAAATACATACAAACTGAAAGCTAACTAAAGGAAGACCAATATGTACGTTTGCTAGCTGGTCACCTGCCTAAAAAATAATTCTCACAGCTGCATTTGCATGCTGAAAACATTTCCGATTTTATGTATGTATTTAACATGGCCTGCACAAGCAGTTTATAGATCAGTCAATATAATGAGTATGCCACTGCCCTTCACAATGTCCTCTGAAATATCCATAACATAATATAAACTGATGAATCACAAGTCTGTCTTACTATCAAGCAACAGTCTGTGCTCTAGGCGACGCATGTTAATCTATCCTGCAGGCCTATGTTCCTGGAACAACAACAAAAGTTAGGTCTTGCCACAATCTGAGGCTTAGAACTTGAGGTGATTGGTGGTGACATCTTATGGTTTTCAGTGGTTGCCCGTGACACCCAGCTTAAATTGGATGTGGGTCGCTCAAAAGGGCTCTAAAACACCTCTCAAGCCTCCATTGCTTATTTGCTGGCCCTGTAGACTAACAAATGGACGGATACATACAGCTAGAACAGCAGAGATAGGGGCATGCAGGGAGAAAGTATTAAGTCTATAAAATTCAAAACACCAAAACAAGTCTGCCCTCAACTCAATATTCACAGTGTCACATGTCTTCACATCTCTCACTCGCTGACATAAATGCCCTGCTGCATGTGGGAAGACACTGAAGCGCTTGGTAGTGGACGTTGGCACTCCATGGTTGCCTTGACTTGTTGAGTGTATTGATCATGCTGTTACTATAGTAACAAGATACGTGGAGCCAAGTGGATAATAACTGATGGGTTTTACGTCCAAAAACCACATAAATGATTATAAGGGACGCCGTAGTAGAGGGCTCCGGAAATTTCGACCACCTGGGGTTCTTTAACGTACACTTAAATCTAAGCACACCGGCCTCGAGCATTTTCACCTCCATCGAAAATGCGGCCACCACGGCCGGGATTCGATCCCGCAACCTGCGGGTCAGCAGACGAGCACCATAACTACTAGACCACTGTGGTGGGTAGTTCAACATGCAAAAAGTACACGGGCATACAGCGCTTCGCCTCCATCAAAATGCTGCTCTGCGCGTGCCTGGATGACCAACTCTGGGCAGTCCGGCTGGCCAAAGGCGCCGCCAGAACTCAAGGTCTGGCCGCCGCCTGAGTAAGGGGGAGCGCTCCGGTAGGGCTAGTCTGACTGACCCAGCCTCCACTGACCCCAGCAAAGAAGGACAAAAATAAAGTTTCGTCTCTCTCTTCATCAACATGCATCCGCCAAGACTGGGATTCAATCCTGCACCTTTGGGTCAGCAATCGAGCACCACAGTCACTAGACCAAGGTGGCAGTCGGAGCCAAGCGCACCAACAGAAAGGATGACGAGTCAACAACGTGCTGAGGGCTCAATGTAAAGAGCTTTCACTGCTTGAACTACACTCCACGGGCGTACAGCCCAAACAAAACAGGGCTGCTGACGATGGCCCACAAAGGAGAAGAGAAGCGTCAGCATACCGACTACTGCTTATGTGTGCTTTCTTTATGCTCAGATGCCACGCGCAAAAACTCGGCCAGTGCCACCTCTACTGTGTTTTGTAGTTGTCATGCTTCCTTCATTAACGCAACAGCATTAAAGAGCTCATTTCAAAGAAACTCCGTGTCGGCGTTGTTGGTTGTGAGCGAAAAAGCAAGAAAGATGCAAATAAAATAAATAATAAAAAACCTTCGGTTCAAGTGAGGATCGAACCCAGGCTTTCTTCGTGACAAAAGCGTAAAATCGCACCAGACGTCAAAACATTTGAATCGCAAGAGTGGGTGTTTTACAGGCCTACCCATTACAGAGCACTCAGACATACTTAGTCATCATCATCAAAAGCATCAACAAAATAAGCAGTTGCGTAGGTTCGTGTGTTGCCATACGGACGCATAGTGGGCCTTTTGCTGATTTGCAAAAGGAAGAATTACGGCGTAGTGGACATTTTGCAACTGCACTTGCAGTAGGCATTTTCGGATGGTTTAAAACGGCCAATGTTACGCGCACAGACTACCTTGCGGCATGGCTGAGGCATGCACCGAGAACCGAAACCAGGCTAGCAATTGAGAAGGCGATGTCACGGGGCCCAATTACACTATCGAATTCTACTCTTGAAGGTGAAGTTCAAGCGTTCAAGTCATTTTTTATGACCGCATCTGTTAGTATAAAAAAGTAGACCAAGTTTAACTAACACTAAATCTAAAGGACGATTTTTTGGATGCGAAGTGGTCACCTGCTGCAACTTTGTTCTCAAACTATTATGCACCGGAGAGTGGCGACGTCATTTCGGTCAGAATTGCTTCTGGCAAGTGTCACAATGTGCAGATGTGATCAGCAGTGATGCAGCAATTTCTCCACATAATTATAACATCAAATATTTTCCAATCATAGCCTTGACTAATGCTAAAGACTTCTCCAGCCACCTGTCTACGTCAGCCGCAAATAAAAATAAAGGCACAAATAAGAAAGGGAGTGGGGCGGGGGCTTGAAAATTGTTAGGGTCCTTAAAGCTGGATCAACAACAGAATCCACACAAGAGCGAATTGCTTTGCATTGAAAATTAGATAAACGCTGGCAACTTTCAGGAAGTTGCAGACCCCTAAGAAAAGATATCGTCCAATCTTGGACATCATACTACCATAATTAGGACTGATGATTGGATTTTAAAAAATTGCGGTAAACGGCCACAGTTAGAACTTTTCCGCACGCGCGCGCACACACACACACACAAATACTCTTGCCTGTTCTTGTTTCGCTTCATAAATGTATGAAGAGTATTAGAAGCATTTTTTTTTTGGTACGATAAACTGATGGCACGCTTCAAAGTAATGCTGTGATATACGCACCTCAGAAAAGGAAACCCAGACTTGTATGTGCAAAAGCATTTTGACATAATTAAGTACAAAGGTAATTTGATAAATTATTTATTTCAAGTGTGATGCTTTCGAGTATTCTTCATGTGGTTCGAAGGTTTAGGCCAACCACTTAAAACACACAAAAAGAAAACGAAGGAGGTACGTTTAAAATGGTGATGTCAGTGATTCATTAATAATAAAAATTTTAATTGCATAGCATTTCAAACATATGCAAATACGCAGCTTGAAAAATCCTACTAGTGTTTACGAAAGGACTCGCTGATGACACATTTTTCAATGCTTGCGCAGCTTTAAGAGAGTTCAGTGACTTCTCCAAATCGCCTTCAATCTAGCCTAATGCTGAACTAAGCACAAGGGGAAAAAAAAAGAAACATTCAATACAACGCTGGAATCCCTCGATAACAGGAACCACACAATGTTACAGCTGCTGGAGTACCAAAAGAGGCCCAAGCAGAACAAAAAACAGCCAACGAGAGACCAGCGTTTCGCAGGAATGCAAGCACCAACATGTCCAAAAGCCATGCACCAGGCTATCGTATCAGACAGCACCATTGCTGTGGCTGCTCTGACAACTTTAAGGGGGTATGGTAGGATAAACCACCCAAAAAATCGAATTTGCAATTTTGACAGCGAAAAATCCACTGCACGCTGAGGAACAAACCTGTGGAAGCCCGACGTTGAGCGGCCGCTCCAAGCGGTTTAAATTCCACGCCAAAGTGCGCCGCACTCCCTGGCATATGCAGTACGCGCACATAAAACTTCGTTTTTCTCAAATCGCGGTTTTTATAAATTTCTTAACTTCAATGTACCTTTTCTCAAAAAGTATTGAATCGATTACGATGAAACTTTGCATGCATGTGCAACGATAAGTTCGAAATAATCTGAACTAAAAAATTGCCGATTTTCTAAAAAGTAAAGCTGTAAAAAAATTACGCAGCAATGCGCACCCTCTGTGGCTTTGTGCGTGCAGTAATTTTATTTTTTTTTTACAAAAACTCCATAAAGGATGTCTTATTTTTTTAGTTCAGATATAACCTACATGTCTCAAAAATAACACGGCTTAATATCATTACATTCCTTTTGGTGGTTGCAGAGAAAAGGTACATTGAATAAATGAACCCCTTTAAAATTTGGGAGTGGACCACAGGAAGGATAGGCAACCCAGGCATACAAAAAGGGTGTCATGTGATAGCCAGTGGCATCCTTTGTGAGCATGCGAACTTTTATGTGAATACTTGCAGCCGTTTCTAAAATATTACTTTAAAACTGACATATACCATTTGCCCTACCATACCCCCCTTAAAACAAGGCTTGTACCATAACTGCGATTAGCCACACATCACAGAAGGTGGTACTGTTTCAATGCAAAAAAAAGAAACAGGAAAGGAAATTAAAGATGCACAATCAGACTTGAATGTCACTGTGTATCACAAGATGAGCGCTACTACTGCCCAGCTACACAAAATAACTCGGGGACTCATCAAAACAGTTCTGTGGCTGGCATGTGCAGTGCATCGACCGACAAAAAATGAGCTCAGTCTTGTAAAACCTATACAGTTAAATCTTGATGTAATGAACTTCGATGTTCTAAATATAATGATGAATTTCACTTCTTATAACTTCATGTCAATAAAACACCATGTATTTCGAACCTCAATTCGTAACAAAGCGGGTTATCCGTGATTTTCAAGTTTCAGTGCTGGCCCAGAGGAAGACGGGGGCAATAAATTTAAACTACTGCCGAGACCAGTGGTGTATGATTGAGTTGCACGCATGTTTTGCAAACACTTATCATATATTGCCACAATTCGTTGCTCCTGCATTTCTTCCAGGTTCACGCACGGCAACGAGCCACCGCGAAGAGGACCTCTATGACAGTGCAGCATCAAACCGCAGTCATCCTATCTCAGGGTTCAAGAAAAATGAATTTTTCCATGTTATAGAAATTATTTTTTGTACTGCCATAATATTAAAACATTCTTCAGGCACTTTCCATGAAAAAAAAAAAGAAGCCTTTAATGACTAATGACTAACTTTAATGACTTTAATAACAAAGGTAAATCGCTGACTTTTTATATCGATGATTCACTGCATTTTGTTTCACAGACTCGACAAACGCCTCGAAGATTAAGAGGGATTATCTCACTACCAGCTTTCACGACCGAGGAATAGTACTGCACACATCAAAGGAATACTTCGATAGGCTTTACGTGGTCCGTTGCAACACAAAGCATTAGACTCCTATGCCTGAATGTATGACGTGATTACATATTACATGAAAGCTACTGTAGGTCCAACAATAATTGGCCACCTAACAAGCAGAGCGAGACGTTACTCCATCAAACCATCACCCCGTGTTGCTTTTACCTGTGACCGAAAGAGTATCTTTTACAAGCAGCTGCCCAAAGACGCATGAAGGTGACACTCGCCACAACCTTGCACCCACAGGCTGTAGCAACATGACTCAATTATTATGACGCTGCCCAAGCTCTCGTCCACCGCGCACGTCATTCAACAGAGCACCATCCCTCACGACTCAATGCGGCTGAGCGAGAGATGATGGTCTCCTCTTTTGGCGACCATGCAAGGGGCAGAATGGTTACCTTCGGAGAAATCCGAACGTACTACCGTAAGGCCCGATTCAAATACCCACCACCAGACAAGTCCCTCAATAAGCAGCAATCCACCATCTGGCATTTATTACAGACATGCACTTCCCCCCTATCCTTCACTGTACAGCCGTATTTACCCCGCTGTCCGCACACCACAATGCAAGGTGTGTGGCGCACCTCAAGCCAAGCTCGACCATATCATATGGGCCTGTCCCACATCTACTCACACAATAAAACACGGCACAAACCCTACATTTACAATCACCATGGCTGAGCAGTGGGGGGGTATGTTGCTCAGCACGTGCCCGGAGGACCAGCTCTGGGCTGTCCGGCTGGCCAAAGACACCGCCAGAATTCAAGGCCTGGCCGCCACCTGACGAAGGGGTTAAGGAAGGGGCCCGTCTCCCGGTCCCCTGCCACCCCTGACCCCAGCAAAGACATTTAAATAAAGTTTCTCTCGCAATTATTCCTCAGAAGTTATCATATATGAAAAATGTCCATGCCAGACATACAGTGACGTACACTCTTAGGGTGAACACTGCTCAGCGTGGACGCACTTCTCGAAGCGCCACTGCATCCAGCGCGGCCGCGCATCGAGCCTTTCATGTCCAGGGGCTGTTGTAGATTGTAAACGGGTATGTGCCACAGAAAGTGGGTAAATCCCACTACGGATATGTGACACTCCTCCCACCACTCCCAGGACTCACCACTACGCCCACTACTATGCCATTTCTCCCACTTCATTCAACCCCACTGCATTAAACCAGCTAAAATAATCGGAGAAGCAAAGGCTTCTTTATAAGCCACCAGCTTCGCAGTTTCCTCAGTGTCTGCCAAGCGGAGCTGGCAGAATTTTTCATCACCTTGTGGGTAGGCCCTACAGGCACTCTGAACAATGAAATTCTCGGCACTTTGTCACAGACGGGCAGTCAGAGTGCAACATAGTACCTTTGCATTGCTTGCAGCCGTCTTTGTGGTGCCGACTCCGGTGCTCTTTTGAGTAGTTATGATAGTTATTGAATCCTGACATGACAGTCATTTGAATCACCGTTCCAATGACCGTCATACCTACTGTAATCAGCCTCAGCTTGAGTGGGTGATTCTGGGACTGGTGGGTTGGGATCGCACCAATGAAAAAGGTGATCCTTTTGTACATTTTAATTGCTTTTAACTTAAATCATAATCACTACATGACGGTTAAAAACAACAAATGGTTAAAAACAACAACATGTCTCCTATGCCTTCCTTGGCTTAACTGTCTGTCGGTTTCATTGGCTATGTCTAGCAAAGAAATGAGCCCGTCGAACCATTCCCCTTCTTTGTGACTGGTGGACAAACACAAGTCCGAAGAAACACAAAACCAAGCATCCATTAGCGGAGGGAGCTGAAATTCAATCTCGGAACAAGCATTCACCATCTTGATCAACATTTCTCACTTTTAACCCTTTGTATCCCAAAGCCAATCCAGTTGCGCCAGTAAATATTTCTTTTCGTATATGCAATAACAATACATACTAAATTGGGAATAAGCCGAAAACCTGGAAAATTTAGCTTCAGTTCTAGGAGAAAACAAGTGGCCACATATGTGGATGCTGCGAACACCAGTTACACTAGATCCATCATCCCTCTTCATTGTACAAGGAAACATTGCTTGCCAACTGCATTGTTTCAACAAAGCATCATTATCATCATCACTAATTACTATAATCAACGCCTTCATCAGTTCAGTGCATTTATAATTAATATCATCATCATCATAAACGTTGACGTGGCCGCTTACTAATCGCTCTAATTCAACACATTCATCATCGTTCATTATCGCCATCAACATGCTATTCCTCATGTTCAACGCTTTTGTCATCACCATAATTAACACCCCTAAAGGCCCATTTGCTTGCCCACAGCTCTACTTCAGTGTTTTGGTCATCATCTTTATCGTCGTTGATCATCATTACCAATGTGTTCATGCTTACGTTCAAACTGAATGCTTTCATCATCAGCAGTCGCGTTGTTTAAGGGGCCTTTGCTTGTTGATGGCTCTGCTTCAACGCGCTAATTATCGGTACTCTCCAAATAGGAACATTTGCTTCCACTAGTCAGCTGGAAAATTATGGCATGTATGTCTTCATCACTTAATCCATGTCCCAAATAAAGCAGATAAATTCTAAACATAACTTCTAAAAGGTGTATTTAGGTATATTACAGGTAATTTTTTGTGCAGAGCCGAACAGCAACGAAGTGAGCCCTACTACCATGCGGTATTCTACCAGCTTCTTACACAAACTCTGTATGTCTGGCGTCCACAGACGTGGATGTCGCAGCGACAACTCAACTAACAAAACTTTGGTCTCTCACAGTGCAACAAAACTCGCACAAGAACAAGACAAACTCTTCCTTTCCTCGAATAAACCAAATAATTTTAAAAACTTATAAATTTAGAGTGAAATTATTTTTAAAAATGTAGTCGCGCACTTCTACAGGCGACTTGAGAAGAACGCCATTATTCTGTGGGCACTTACCGCTGTTTGTTCACAGAAGTAGACATATATAGATGTTTTCATGAAACGAAGTAATGAGAGCATTTCAAATCGATTTTTGTGGCAATGTGTTGGCTAGCCTGACCCCATTTCACTGATATGTTTTGTCCACATATGTGGATGCTGGGATACAAAGGGTTAAAATGAAGCCTTTTCCTGTCTCTTCCTTCCATTTGTGGGTGGCTAACTGCTGGCTGCTGCTGCCTAGCACAACTAGCCAGTCCTGTACATGTGCAAAACTGAGGTGGCCCATGACAACAGGTGACTGACGCAAGCACAAATATGAGCTTGGCACAGAAACACGCTGTCGTCAATTTGTCACATTCGCATCACTGAAGACTTTTCTTCATTGTCAAGCTATAACCAAAGTCATTGATCTGTCATCAATTTATGTTCACGATGCCTCAGTCGCCACCACTCCTTCATAGCCACTTCCTTGTCCACATGGCACTGTCATCACACTGTCCTAATCATGCAATCATTGTTCTGTCATCCATCAACACCATGCTATCGTCGTGTTGGCTACATTCAATCGTCGTCGTCCCTTCACCACAATGTCGTCATAGTGGTTCAGTCGCTTTGTAATTGTTGTTCCTTCATCGAGTCATCATCACTTCACTGCCTTCATTCCTTTGTTGCCATCTGTCTACTATCTCGCCATTTCCATGTCATCACCCCATCATCATCTTCAACCATTGTCGTCACAGCGTCCTAGTTATGAAGTCATTGTCATTCAGTCAACTTTACTCTTTTCGTCTTTCCACCATCATTAGTGTCATCGACATCATGCTGGAGAGGTATTTCCATCATCCCAGCGTCACACAATCACCATTTTACGGTCATTCATAGGACCCGCATGCTGACATGCCACACATTCACATTCAGTGAAGAGGTTCATGTTGAAGGTGCGTCCTACATGCCGTGTGCTGTACACAAACCACGTGCCATCCACCACAAAACTAAAGATATTAAAATTATGTGTATGTTCATTAAACAAAGACGACCCTGGCACTTAAAGTGACGCAAGAATGACTGAGCATTATCAGCTCGAAGAAAGTCCAGAATATCCATCGAGCCATTAATGGCTTTAAACACAGCAGGAGAAAAAAAGCTAAACTGCAGCTGAAACTAGTGACAACTGAAACAATGGTAACCCCGTGGAACAAGGTAAACATTGAATGTAAATAATACAGCCCAGATTATAAAAATATGTAAAAATCTTAACGCACCTGGAAGTTATAAAGAATGAGCTTGGTGGCATCTATACCAGCCCAGTTTTAAAGAGAATGTGCATATCATCAAAATGCGAAGCAAAATCAGTCCAGGCGCAACTAGAGCACTGCACGCACTGAAGCACGAGCATGCAAATGGACACTCGCAATGTTTCTCAAGAGATTGACGGGTGCCTCTTAATATACACTAATCTGGCCAGCATACCGTTGCTGTGCCATTGTCTGCCTACCCCTTCTTTAAAGATACCCAAAAGCATTTCTGATTCGAGATTATGTAAGGGACGGGAAATTACAATAGGTAACTTCCATGATTACATAGCACACCCACACCTATTGCCGACTTGTATGTGACTGCATTACGGGCCTGAATCGGGCCAGAGCCCAACCCAAGCCGAAAGCTCCTGGGCCTGAGGCCTGACCCAGGCCCAATCCGACAACTCTTTACCCGAACTGAGCCCGGCCTGCCGGATGGGCCCAGGCTTTCGGGCCCACCCTAGCCCGTGCAGTGCTCTGGTTCCAACTACCTCACAGCAGCACAAAAAAAAAAAAAAAAGCTCAGAGTCTATTAGCTTTGCCTATGTATCTGATCAGGCCCATAGCCAGGGGGGAGATCCCCAGAGCCCCTTAACCCCCGAAATTTTGATATAGGGGGGGCTTTTTTACCGAAAATAAACTTAAATTAAAAAAGCTGTTTTTCTCAAACAGTCAAAGCGTTCAAAAAATGCCCCCCCCCCACCCCGACTAGAAAAATTATTCCTGGGTACGGACCCGTATATGATAATATAATTGTTCGCGTTTTACGCCGGAAAACCACAATGCGATTATGAGAGACGCAGTAGTCTAAAGCTCTGAAAATTTCGACCAACTGGACTTCTTTAACATGGGCTTCTTTGGCCACCACGGCCATGATAGGGTCCCGCGACCTTCGAGTCAGCAGAAAAGCGCTAAAACCACTAAACCACCACGGCAGATGCCTACGCACCCAAAGCAAGTTTACAAGCAGAGAAGGATGTCCAGCGCTCTCGCCTTTACTAGATGCACATTTGGCGCATTACATTACAGCCGCTTTGTGGAGGGTGGAAACCTGGGCATGCTGGAAGGACAACCAATGCAAGATCAGCACAACACACAAGTAGGTGAAGAAAACACACAGCTATGTGGGTGTTATTGGCCAGTACTTGTCTGTTGTGTTGTTCTTACATTTGTTGTGTCCTACCGGCATGCCCAAGTTTCCACACAGTGCCGTGTGTGCTCTTTGCCAGTGTCTGTTGCTCTGTTCTTACATTTATTCGCATACTGGAAGAGCAAATGCTCACGAAGTGTTATGATAGTTGGGACATGCTTTTTTGTTAACCAATGAAGAAGGCAATGAAAAACGACAGTGGCTGTTCCAATACAGAACCTGGCGGCATCTGCCACCTGCCTGCTGACAGATTGACAGTTCATGGTGCACTCTTGGTCAAAAAGTGCCTGACATATGATATTGAACTGACAATGGTAGGTTGTGAATAGTGCTCATAGTGTAGCTGTAAAATGGCGTCAGATCAGTCTGTGCACAAGTTACCAATGTTAGGAGTGCGGATCTAAATGCAATCCACCAGTTATAAGTGTGAAAAAATGTTTGATGACCAGTGACACAGACACAGGCAGGTGATAACTTCCAACTGAAGCCTGTGTCTATCGTCTTCTGTCAAAATTTTTTTTCATGCTTAACGCTGGTGGATTAGGAACTACCAACCCCTATGTGATAAATCTAAAAGTATTCCAGAACAATTCTCAGAACATTCATCAATGTTCAATTTACGCTTGCATGAGGATATGCCCGTGACTCGCTTTTCAGAAACCTACAGCATTCATGGCAGCTTCTGTGAAGAAAGTATGCCTCACAATCATACCATGGTTTTGGAACTTAAAACCCGAAAATTAGTAATGCAGCTTCAAAATGATGTTTGCGATGAATGTCGAAACAAACCCAGAACTTTTTGATACTTTTAACTCAGGAGTCCTACAAAAAAGACGTCTGTGACTCATCGTCTCTGATGCCCAAAACAATGCCATGAATACAAAGTTTTCTACAAGAGAGCAGGAAAACATGCATGGATGCACCAGATAAAGCAGCGAAAATTGCAAACATCATCCCTAATACATAGGAGGATAACTGAATGTGCCAAAAAACAGATCGAATAGTCTTATTTGATTCTGTCTATGAACTCGACAGCTGGCATTCACAAATACAAGCATCTTTCCAATAGTTCTTGAACATTTCGAAACATTACCTTTGCCAAACCAAACGCAATAATGGAGCAAAAGTAGGATAAAACTTCATGCCTGTTGTCATAGTGAAGATGCAAAACGACTAAACTTTCCTCATGGAATTTGCTACATTGGTAGAACTTCACCACCTCAATCTCTGCCACAATCCGAGGACATGTGTTTCCAAACATGCCGCCTATTTTCCTTTTAGTGCTTCATTTGAGTTTCATATATGTTTTGGAACATGCAGTAGAATGACATGGACTTGATAACGTTTATGCCTATATCAAATGGAACAATATTTTACAAATTATTTGCAAAAATAGCTGTTCATTATTCAAAAGCAATTTGAAAAGCATTCAATATCCAATTTTTACTGAGACCATTCTAAGAAGGCAGTAAATGACCGAGTCAGTAGCTGCCATCTAGTAGGCGAAACATAAAGCAAAACGCAGCTTAATGAACAGCTACTGCCACCTAGGTTGTGAAAGAAGGAACACCCTCCTATGGACTCTCTCCATCACGAGCTGTTCAGATAAATGGCAAACTATCCATGTTGACAAGCCCAAGTCATGCCAAGCGCCTCAGCTG
The DNA here is from genome assembly GCA_030522465.1 of Rhipicephalus appendiculatus. Lineage (NCBI taxonomy): Eukaryota > Metazoa > Arthropoda > Arachnida > Ixodida > Ixodidae > Rhipicephalus > Rhipicephalus appendiculatus. Next base: position 16,854 of record JALIZH010029784.1, read on the forward strand.
TTAAGCTGGTATTTCCATATTGAAGCGTTTCAAGGACCACTAGAAACGCTATGCACCACTTTGGCATTACATATTTGCATGACCCATCATGGTGGTCCAGTGGTTACAGTGCTCAACTGCTGACCCAAAGGTCTCGGGATCGAATCCCGGTCGTAGCAGCCACATTTTCGATGGATTTGAAAATGCTTGAGGCCCGTGTGCTCAGATTTAGGAGCACCATAAAGAACTCGCGTGGTTGTAATTTCCGGAGCCCTCCACTACGGCACCCCTCATAATCACATCGTGGTTCTGGGACGTTAAACCCGAACAATTATTACACATTTGCATGCTACCGATTTTTGCTGCCCTTCCACAATAACTTCTCACATGGACAGTGGCCTCCTGGGAAGTCCGCGGGGTCCAATATCACCTAATATTCGAATGCAGAAATATACCGAGTGATAAAACACCCATCTCAAATGCTGCCTCCAGCCGCACACAATCATTCCTCTCTGCTGTTTTCGCCAATGGTTTCACAGTACCCAACAGCAGTTTTGCAACCCTTATGCTACCAGCATACACTAAGGTTGAGCATTGGGCTAGTTGGTCAGCATGCAGACAGAAAATTAAACAGACTGGACCCAGCATCAATACACGCCTCGTGCGACGCCAAATCATACGGTGGAACTCCCCATGACAGCTGCACCACTTCATGTACACCTAACATTGCTCTTGCTCGAGGAGAACCTTTCTCGAGTGCCACACGACATGCAAGAACCTCAACGAGACCCTACTGTACATGTTATGTAATATACTGAATTAAGATAGAAAAGTGCGCGTGTTAAATAACGTTAGCGGCTCAACAGCGTAAAAGGACACGGACAAAAAAAGCTTTCCTATTGCAGCGCTCGTGTCGACTGGCCTTCTCTGTTGTTCCGCGTCCGTTCGCACCATTGAACCATGCCATTTTGGAAGTCCATCTTAAAGGGACACTAAAGTGAAACAACGAATAAGTTTAAACTGCTGAATTATACTGTAAAAACTCTATTGTCATTAAATTCACCAATCCTGGGCTCATTAATGGAAGAGTACATTACGGTGAAAGCTTCATTTTTAAATTTCGCATCGAAATCTCTGTTTGTGACGTCACGGATTTAGAATGTTTTATTCATATTTAGGACGCACTGCCCCCCACGAAATTTTCTGAAACTTGGTACGTTATGTCTCTGGCCCCTCAGAGGAGAATATACTTGATATTTGCCGGCTGGGAACTATGTAGGCCCTAGAAGACGACGTCAAAATCTACGACGTCATGGCGATTGGGGTGAGAATTTCAAGGCAGTGCCGCCACCCAAATTTTCTTTTTGAGTGTTTTCTCGCGTACTAAGCGCCTTTTGCGGCAAGCGTGGTGATCTTGGTATTATGAAAGAGTTAATTTACTGACACGAGAAAAATTTTTTTTCTTTAGTGTCCCTTTAAAGGGGCCTGCAACGCTTTTTGAGCATGGTCAGAAAACGCTGCCGATTGGTAGTCGAAGCTCCCAGAACACGTGTGCCAAATATTATAGCGCAGCACGCGGCCTGGAATTTACAAGTAAATTCTCAAAGTCAGCTAAAAATCGCTTTCTCTTCTCTCGACAAATGACGCTACAGGCTCAAAAATCACTGCATCACAGGCCAAGTATCGTCCATTGGCTGACTTGAGCATGGCGCGCTCGGTTGTTACTGGGGCCACCGCGGGAGGCCGCGACTTGTCCACGCATGCGCGTGCAATCGCACTGAAAAGTCGTGCATTCGAAGAAAAAAAAAAAGAAGAGAGAAAAAGTGCTCAAGGGCACGAGGCACGTGTGACGTATTTTCTTCCCCCGTGCCATCCCTCCCTGCTTAGCTTCCAGCGTTTCATCGGGACGAGAGGAGAGAGAATGCAATTGCAGCGTGCGACAAATCTCCGCTCGTACTGGACGGATTCTGAAAACTTTTGCGGCGGTGAATTCGTGAGGCAATAAGCTCCTTTAGTGAATCCATTCCATGGCTACTTGGAAAAGTGTTGCAGGGCCCCTTTAATGGCCAGCAAACAAGCTTTTAGGCAGTCCACTAAAAATGTCCAGTGCTTCTGCGGGCCAAAGCCGTGACATGTTGTGCGGTCCTATGTAGGGGGGGTTGAATTGACCGCATGGCGTAACGTGATCCTGAAACTAAGCACACAGGTGTTCTTTCGCACTTCGTAGCCATCGAAATGCGACCACCATGATCAGGAGTCGAACCCGCATCCTCACGATCATCGGCGCAACACCTCCGCCACTAAGCTACTAGGGCAGGCTTGGTAGTCCACCACAATCAGATACAACTTTAGAAGGCTTCAGCACTTCCTCTTCAAAGGCAGATGCACACAAGCCTACATCAATTTGCGCACTCCAGATTGACATTATGAGCTAGACAGCTGGTGGCCCGGCCTTCAAAGAACATTGCCGAGTGCATGAGCGGCACTATTTCTTTAGTCTCCGTATCTGGGTGGGGCCTATCTGGATTCTTAAGTTGTGCCCGACTATATTCACGAAGGCAAGATAAAGAGAAAGAAATTTCCAGCAACCGTATGATAGCACAGCAAGGCTCAATATCAATGCTGTAATGCTGCATGCATGTCAAGCGCAGTGCTGCAATTTTTATAATAATATCTGGGGTTTTACGACCAAAACCATGATATGATTATGAGAGACGCCGTAGTGGAGGGCTCCAGAAATTTTGACCATCTGGTGTTCTTTAATGTGCACTGACATCGCACAGAACACGGGCCTGTACAATTTCGCCTCCATCGAAATGCAACCACCGTGACCAGGATCGAACCCGCGACCTTCGGGTCAGCAGCCGAGCACCTTAATCACTACACCACTACACAAAAGAACTCGAGAAATTATGGAGGCATATTTCATGTTTAAATCACACAATCACGTGAGCTCTCCATCTATCGCCCTCAGTGAGGCAGCTTTTAAATTTATTGACAACCGCTAGATTAGTTTAGACTACACACGCGGAACATGATAACCCAAAATGCCCTTGCTTCCATGAACACGTAACACAGTGCTTGTTATCTTCAATGTTTTTGTGTATATCTTTGACGTGCTTCTGCGAAAATAAACAGTTGAAAGTTTGCGCACCAACCGTCCTGTCCTTCTTGTTCAGTCACTTGTTTGTGCTTTTCGCTCAGCGCAACTACGTTACAACACCACCACGGCGGACAGTGGTGCAATTTTAAATAATAAATTTTCCTATAAACTTTTTAAACACGTTTTCACGCAATTCTCACGATTCTATTAGCCCATTCTAGCAAATTTCAAGACTGGTTTTATCAGAATCTCCTCGTCGAGAATGGTTCGCAGTATCTACCTTTAAATGTCAAGCGCAAAAGAAGGCATCAACTACACAGCATGGAGGACATTCTGAAATGCACCTTTTGGCATGAATTACTCTCAAACATACAGCGTTTGTGTACCCGGCACAGTTTTCTGTCCACACCCATGCCTCTCACAAATGTCTCCCCTGTATTTCCGGTACGACTTACACAACATGCATACAACAGTCCTCAATATGCCCGCTTACTTTAGGTGACAGCCTTTCTCATATTTATTCACAGTGAACTCATCGGAACATGTGATATCCTAGCCAGCTTCTGATCCTGCTTGGAAATGACAGCAACAACAGACAAGCAACGACGAACATGCAACTGCTGCTGATTGGGCAAGTTGGTGCATTATAATGTATTGCTATTGCCTGTTGCCTCTTTTCTTCATGCTCAAACTGAGCTGTGCTTTAGCAATACGACATTATGATGAACATGCAGTAGTCGTACCACTTCCGAAGGAATACGAGATCTATGAAGAAAGAGTTTCAAGCTTGCCATTTCAAAAATAGCCACACTGACAAACTACAGTGACCAATACATTGAGCTAGGGAGAATCGGAGGCAAAAATTTTCACCCAGACCTTTCGTAAACCACATTTTCAATGCGTACATTTAGAAACGGAGGTGACAAATGCAAATATACACCTGGGATTGGATATTCTAAAGCTGTACAATGCAAGCTGACAGTAAGAGCTAGTCGTACACCATTAAACACATCTGGACAACCAAACAACAGAACACACGCACCAGATTCGTTGGCAAGGATGTTTGCGAAGAGGCTCGTGCTTATTATGCCAGTCGAACTGATCACAAACGCAGAAATCTGGGCTAGGCGATGGTAACCGGACTTTTACATCTTAACAGTGCAAAGCAACCATCCCACAAGGAAGAGACGAACAGGTCTGGTGCTCGTCCTGTTGACGTGTATCTTCCTCATGTGAATGTTGCTTTGCATCGTTAAGATGTATAAGAACTAATCTCACCACGTCAAAAAAAACCCCTAGGTCCTGACCGAAAACAGATAACAGGTATCACAAATCATGGGTTCCACACAAACTCTCCCCGAAGCCCTGAAAACAGCTTTGGTCGGCCGTTAAAGCCAGGTCCACAACGTAGCACAGTGATAACGCCCGTCTGATAAGAAGGGCCGGAAACCCAGATTCGCAATCAAAGGAAAAGGCTGTTTGCGGGGACCTCTAATGCGGAATCGCCCACCACAACGTCTAAAACTAAACCTTGTTAACGGCGTAGAGTTTCATAATAGTGCACTAAAGGGAAAGCTGGCGCTGGTGTCTATGGGAGTTGCCATGCATGGCGCTTCAACTAGCATGGAAATGAAGGGCAGTAGATTGATTTGCCCTAAGATTCATTCTTTCGGTTCTGTGTGGCCTGCAGCCGATTTGTCGCAAGATGAACTTCAGCAAGAGTTCTGTGGTCCCCCCACTTCACCACCTTGACCCTTTTAGGCTCGCTGCAAGCGATTCTTTTATCCTAAACTTAAGCCACAAGTACGTGCAAAGCCACAAGCACGAAGACTAGGCAAATCCGTGTACTACCCATCATTTCCATGGTGGCTGAACGATTGCAGCGCCACAGTTCCGTCTAGTAAATATTGTAGGAAACTCCATGGTTAACGAGGTGCCGTCGGCGAGAGGTCGCCGACAACGCACCTGGCGGCCGCTGCACTGACGTTGCCGCACGAAAATGTGTATGTCTCAATATTACACGAGCCGAATGAGGCAATGAGCGAGAGAGGCTGGCGTGGATTCGTTCGGCGTCTTTGTCCTCCGTTGAGCCAGCATACGAGGTCTTGGCCTCGCCAAGTAAAGAGTATGACACGCGTGTCTTACGGGAACTGAAAACGAATAAAAAAAAAAAAGCCAATCCCGAGGACAGACACGGGGAGGTGTTCCAATCAACAAACATCGGTGACCTTCTAAGGGCTCGGCGTGTCGCCGCGAGAGCCCAAGGTTCTTAGTTCGTCGTGTGTAAAACGCACCGGCGACGCAACCTGCTAGTAAGCGACTGCCAAAAGGATCGCCTCGACGCAGGTTACAAGACTTTTCGTTGTGTGTCTGCTTGCTACACTCCGCAGATTCTCTTAGATCTATTTTTTTATGATTATTTGTTCACTTGAAAAACGCGTGCCCGCTCGCTCCTCCCGCGGCAGCTGCTCTATTTTTCGTCAGCGCCGGCGAAACAACGCAGCAACGGCTGGTTGCTACGTTCGCAAAGGAATCGCAATCTTCCCCGTTCACTCGTTATAACATTCCGGGCGTTTTTATTCTTGCGCAACAAACAACCGAATGTTTTTTGTACACTTCTTCACACGTTCTTGATGATGATGACCGTCGCTGGTGGTGCCGATCGCGCACAGTTCAGTCCGTCGCACACACGCACACACACGGGCACACAAACAGTTTCGCAGGCGGGTGCGGGGGGACACATCACGACGGTGGCAGCAGTGGAAAACCGGGCGTCGCAGATTCAGCCGAGCAAAACCGTCTTTCCCCGAGCGGCCCAGAGACCGCTCGCGAAAATGCAGGCGCGCGCGCTACGCGCACCGTCGACGGACGCCGCTCGCGCCACGCTCCAGGCGCGACCAAGCGATCACCCATGAAGCCGCGAGCCAAGCGGGCCGCGGCGGCGAAAACAACACAAAAAGAAAAGCGCAAAAGAGGAAAAAAAGAAGAGAAAAACGGAAGCACGCATCTCACCTCTGATAGGAACGTCTGTGCGGCTTTCTGGGCGCCGACGTGTAGTAAGTATTCGTAGACGTACAGCGCTAGCCTGCGACAGAGAACAGAACATAGAGATCGGTTACTCGAAGCATTCCGGGCAGCCGATCATCGCGTTAGCCGCCATGAAACAACCTCTCCCCCCCCTCGTTCTCCGGAATGGAGGCGGTCCGCCCATATGCCCGAGGCCTACGGAGCAGCCCGCGTCGGGAAAACGCGGCGGAGTACACGCTTTTTTTTTTTTTACTCGGCCTTATCCGCGGACTCGCTCGTTCAAAACACGGGTCCCGATCGTCGGGGGGCCCCGCACACAAAAACGGAAGCACGAGCACCGCGCGCTGAACGCGAGAAAACGCGGTCGCTCTCGCCGGCCAGCACAGGAGATGCCTCTCCGAGACGCGGCAAGCGTGCCGCCGGGTCGCGCCGAGTTTTTGCCGGCACGGGCCCTCGGAATCGAACATGGTTGCCGCCGCCGCGGCTACGGTGTGAACTCGGTCTCACTTACTTTTCCCGTGCTTGAGCATCCGAAGGTACTGTTGAGCCTTTTCCTTTCGCGTACATACTGTGGATTTGAACAGTCACACACCTGTCACGACATTCAGGACGACACCGACCATGTTACCATAGAAACATCAATTGATCTGTCAAAGACTGCCTTGTGATTGGGCTCACCCCCCAGCATGCACGGGCTCCCCCTGGGCATGTGCGTGACGTCACGCGCGTCCGTGCTGCCATTGGTCGCTGCGGCGTCATTACCGACCGCCATCTTGCGAAAATGTATTTGAGGCCAGCGGTAAACGCGAGATTTCACAATTTTTCTCGCTGTCAGTGCTCTAGTTTCTGATTTCAAGCAATTAAAAATTATACACGTTTCGCATCTCGCCAGTAAGTTGCGACAAAAACAAAACGCGGCCGTGAACTTTATTGGTTTGCGGGGGCTGCGCCCGCCTGACGGAACAGCGGCGAGAGAAAAGTTGGGCCAGCGACGTAGCTATTCGCACTCGCTGCTCGGGCGATTCCAGGCTTGTTTCGCGGCCCTAGCAGAGCTGCGCTGCTTTCGCAGTTGCATTTCTTGTTTTTCTAGGGTCGAGCAGGTAACCATGTGCCATTACTGTTCAGAAAAAGGCCTTCGGAGTTGTGGCGCTTCACTCTCGTTGCATGAAAGCGCCTCTTTACGGCACCTGTTTAACGGAGGAACACATTAATGAGCATTATCGTGCACTACATATTTGGTTCATTTCGCGTTGCATTGTCGGTGGTGCCACATTTTCGACACGCAGCGATCTGTGTGATTCACCGCAAAACTGTGACTGACGAATTCCTTCTTGTTTTTTTCCTCCCGTTTGATGTGTAGGTCGTGGCATCATTCGGGAACGCAATAAACAACGCAACCAACAACAGCGTATCCCCAACTGCAAAAACCTCCCGTTTTTCTCCCCCCCCCACTGGTGAAGAGTGGTCGAGCCCGTGACGTCACGTCCTGTTCGTCTGCCTGAATGAAAAAAAGAGGAGCACGCTAAAAATGCTGGAATGGGACGAATTTGTACGTTGTTGCAGGGAGATTGAAGCCGTCTCGACCACGCTAGACGACGGCTGGCGTTGCGTGGTCGACAAGGTTGGTGGCAAGTTTTTCCGCATAACGCTACGACGTCGTAGTCTTTCTTTTTTTTCTTTTCTTGCGCGAAGCGAGCGGCGCGGCTACGCGCGCGCACCCAGCGGCCATTTTTTTTCCAGCAGACGACAAACAAAACGTCCACTTCCGTCGTCTGCTCGCGTGCTCTCTGGGGCGTATCGGCTCGCTGAGCTTGTTGGGAAAGGTGTGTGTTTCCTTGGCCAAGCCGTTTGGCGCGCTGCTATGGAGATTGGCAGCCTAGCGCGTGATTGGGAAATCTTCGCGAGCAAGACTGGTTATTTTTACGAAATCTACGAAGCCTCTCTATTTCAGACCCGCGCAGTTTCCCCTCTGCGCACCGCACTCACCCGCGCATAACACCCCTTTCTTATTTGTCCCCTACTATCTCGTACTTTCATGTGCTGAACATGCGCGCGTACTACACACTATCGAAGGCATTTAAACGCGCTTTAATGAAGGCAGTGGCTCTCAACCATCCTCCGTTACAGGATATATGATATGATCATTAGTAAAACACCGCGCTGAAAACTGCATTACTGACACAAAAAAAAGTCTGATAATGGCAATTTCTGAGCGAATGCAGCGGCGGTGTTTGCTGGTACATTAGTGGCACTGGCTGATATGTTGTCTTTACGACGGTTATCTCTTGCTGTATGCTGTTATAACCACAGCATTGTCTTAATTCAACTTCAATGACAGTTGTCTGCTGATTTTTTACCTTAAAAGGTAGTTTTAGGGCGTGGTAACAGCTTCTTCCCTTTTTTTTTTTCTTTTTCAATTGCGTCACCCATTGTTGCACCATTTAATCCGGCGAACAAGCTAACTTGGTGGGGGGACAATTTCTTTTATGAGCGGCCTTGATTCCATTGCCCCCCCCCCCCCCCTTTAATGAACGCTCCCGCCAGGCCGTGTTGTGACACAGTGGTGACGTCAGAAATGCGATAACAACATCGAGATACTATACGTTATCAGCCCTTGTGTAGTTCCTTCGCATTTTGCGGCGCTGATAATACGGTGGCTAGTACAGTGTACGCATGCGCTGTGTTATGGTCTTAGCAGTCAAGTTCCTTTTTATCAGCACCAACTAGCCCGCCAACGCATTGTGTTTAAACCATTTTTATCAACTACATCGTAAATGAGAACAATGTTGAGATGCCGCACAGAGGCTGATTGCTTGTGTGTTTCTTGCTCGAACCATATTTGGGGGTCGTATTTGTCACTCCTTTGGTGGTTCCACAAACATTTTATTTCATCGGCAATCTCTTTTGAAAAAACACGTCGCTGATTCATTCATACATAGCGAAATATTATGTCTGATCACATGGCTTCGCGCCATTTTATTGGCCGGACGACGACGACGTCACAACTGTCAATCACGAAAATCTTCAGATGCGCACCGTACTTGACTACAGGCAGGTACCGGCTGACTTAGTTTAGTGGACAGCTTTGAGAATGCGCACCCAAAGCTTCTGCGTACGCAGTCGCATCGGGTTGTCGCCTGCGCGCATGCGTCAAACGCGAACGCCTTGGGCACGCACCGTATTTTTCGAAAACAGCGTGTGTACCCAAGGAACGCAAGGCCTGGGTATCCAATTCCAACACTTTCTAGTTATACTGAGTTTAATTATTACCCAGCAAAACCAACGATCGCTGTAATATGCCGGGCATGGTGTTGGATCTTCCGGACTTAATTATTATCTTTATTAACGGTGGCACACGATCAAACTGATCGTGATTGGCTTCCTTTACGCAAGCTGCAGATTGGGAGTCAATCACTGTTATATTTTGGTTCCCAATCGGGCTTAAACGCGATTAGCAAATCACCGTTGACACTGCGGTATAAGTATCTGACCTGGCCGCTCGTGGTGGCAGCATCGTCATAAATGGTGACATTTTCGCAGATATGGTATTAACACCGAAACCTGACCTACGATAGCCTCTGCGCTGTGATTGGCTGGAAACTCGGGGATGACGCAAAAAGAGATGAAATGTGCCCCCCCCCCCCCCCTTTTTTTTCTCGGAACGCTGCTGGGGCGAGCACTGTCTTCAGCATATAGCGAGCCTTAAATATATAAGACAAATATACAAGAGTCGATAGACAGGGGGAAAAAAAAATAAAATGGCATGGGGTCGAAGGTGGCCAGAATCGGAACACCCACCGCCCGATGAGTAAATACCTAAAACTTTTCAACAACCGAAACAGAAATACCGAAGAGATTCCGAAAGCACGAACACCGCAAAGGCTTGCGATTGAGGGAGGCAGAGAGGTACTGCGACGATAACCAGATATATATAAAGAAATACGGGAAATAAAAAAATAAAGTTGGCAGGCAAAGAAGGTCGCGCGCGCACTACCAACTCTCGTCAGGGGGGGAGAGGGGGGGAGCAGAAAATAACGGGGTGGAGAGGCTTCTTGCAACCCTCTCGCATCGGTCGCCTGCTTTTGTCTGGAGCTCTCTCTCTCTCCTCTTGACTCGAATACCTATTCGAAGCGCCCGGCACCCTCTTCTTGGATTTGCATAGACTCTGCCTCACCCTCGGTCTCCCCCGCTGGCGTGTGTGTGATTGCTTTACCTTCGTTCGCTCGCACTCTCTCGTCCGGCGCGTCAAACTTCCTTCATCGACCTCCTCCTCTTCATCTCGCGCCCTTCTCCCGAAAGAGAGAGAGGGAGAGGGGGTGAGATTTGACGAGATCTCGCGAGAGACGGAGAGAGAAAGTGAGACTGGACGAGGGAGAGAGTGAGACGGATCGAGGCGAGGGCGAGAGAACGCGGAGGTTCGGAGGATAGATAGAGGGAGAGAGGAAAAAGACGGGCGAAGTTTGAGTCAAGTCGGGAAAACTCGCCGCGGAGTTTTTCCGAAGGAGGGAAAGGAGGAATCGCGGGACAACAACGGTTGAAGGCTGCGCCGGTTAGAGGGGGAGAGGAGGAGGAGACCGATCGACCTCGACGCATGCGCAGCGCGCGCGCGCGTGTGTGTGTGTGCTGCACGGCGCGTGGACTCCGACGTCGCGCGCGCGCGCGCCGCTCGAGGAGGAGGATGTGTGGCTGCTCACGGCGGCGACCCGGCCGACTCCCCCCCTGGAGTCCTAGCCGTGGGTCGAGCCCCGGCGTAGCGTGGCGCGCGCATCCATCGATCGGATCGGCGTCCAGACGCGAGCACGGGCTCACGCGCCGAGCGCGCGCGCGCGCCCTCCTCCGTCCTTCCTTTTCCAAACCCTCGTCGTTCTCTCCCCCTCTCTCTCTCGTAGCTCCTCTCCGCGACCCAACAACCACGTGGATTTTTCCCGCCAACAACAGTCTGCTCCTGCCTCCTCTCCCTCCTCCGCGCGGTCCCGTTATCCTTGTTTGTTGCCTGCCTGTCGGTGCCTTGCCGCCCGTTCTTGTCCACACCCCTCTCCCTCCTCCGGCCCTTCGCTTTCTCTCTCTCTCTATCGAGTGCGAACATCCAGCGCGATGTTTCGGTCTCGGGTTTGTTCGTGTCCGCCACGTCGTGTCTCGCGGACACCCCTTCCTTTCACTGTCAGAAACCATAGCTCCGAACGAGAAATAAATGTGACTTAACTGTTGCGACGTTCGCGGTGTCCGAATAATCTTCCAGCCCACTGCACCGGTTCGAAGGTAGCGAAACGTGTTGCATTTAGTCGCGGTCTTTCGGTGGCCACTGTGGTCTAAAGACCAACCTGACCAATCTATGTTTGTTTTCTGTTTGTTTCCTTCGGTTCGCGTTCGTTGATCATTCGGCATCGTCAAAATCTTACGCAGTTGGTCTGCTTATCACTCTCTTATGACCGGTTCTCCTCCTAAACTGATTTCACGCTCAGCAGGGTATCAGGACTGTCGAATTGCTGGTTATGATTCGATCTTGTAAACAATTAAATTAAGGAGTGCGGATGTCCCACGCACTCTTACAACCGGGTCGCTATACGATACTCACTTTGTAGGCAGCTGTTACATATACATGCGTTGTTTACGTTATGCAAAGCGTTACGAGATGGACCGTTTGTGTATGAGGCAAGACTTTCTATGTGGTGATGATTGATCTTGTAGGATCGGGCGCACATAAACAAAAGTAAAATAACAAAAATAAGTGTCGAAACCGTTCGTATTTGGGTCGAGTCGATACCAAAGCCGGTATACTGAGTCGCGGCCGTAGCCAGACATTTTTCCTTTTTTTTTTTTATCGGGGGGGGGGGGGGGGGAGGTGTTTTGCCAACCTTTATGCATGTTCGTGCGTGTGTATAGATAGATATGTAAAATTCATAAAAGAAAAAATTCAGAGGCTTCAACCGTCCCGTTACCCCCTTTTCTCTCTCTACGCCAGTGTACAACATCTCAGAGCTACCACGAGTGAAGAATGCGGAAAAGCAAGTGGCGCGCTGTCGCTTTTATTAGCAACTTGTTGCTCGCGTTCTCAGAGGCGACACCGGCGAAGTGCAGTGCGTCTGCGGCCTAATGGTGCGTACTTGTGCGCGCGGCACTGTTTTCGAAGCAAATCGGGAGGAGCACGAATATCGTCTCAAAGCCCCGACATTGATGTTATTGCATCGACGTAATCCGCCAGTGCGCCCCAAGTCAAAAATGTTGAAGAGACAGTCGCGATCATCTCGTGCGTCGCTGCTCCCGCATCGTGCCGTTCGCGCTAGTTTTACAGCGAAAGCTGTCCTGTGCTAGGATCAATGAGTACTCATAGGGACGAGATTTAGGGAGGCAACATGTCCGGCAGGACTGCCATGTTGTTTCGGAGCACGCAGATGCGCGCTATTGCAGACACCTTGAACATAATGTCTGCATTCGTTGTTTATATTAGAGCTTATCATTTATGCGGTATCACGCGCGTGTCTATCATGATGTTGGCACGCCACCGTAAAGGGGCCGTGCAACACTTTTTCAGCATGGTCAGAAAACGCTGCCGATCGGTAGTCGAGGCTCCTGAGAACACGCGAGCAAAACACTTATAGCGCAGCGCGCGGCTTGGAATTTGCAATTAATTCTCAAAGTCAGCTAGAAATAGTTCCCTCTTCTTCCTACAAATAATGCCATGTACCCAAATTCACGGCCGTTGGTTGATTTGAGCATCGTGAGCTGCATAGTTACCGCGGCCGCCGCGGGAGGCCGCCACTGCCCGCTCTTGCGATCACACTGAAAGCAAGCCGAACGTTTGAAATAAAAAAGGAAAAGGTGCTCAGGTTCATGACGCGCGCATGACGCAATCGCTTTCCCCCGTGTCATCCCTCCCTGCTTAGGTTCCAGCCCGCTCGTAGTTCAGAAGAGAGCAATTACAGCGTGCGACAAATCTCCGTAACTCCGCTCGTACTGGACGGATTCTAAAAATTTTCTGCGGCGGTAGATTTGTGAGGCGATAGACTGTTTTAAGGAAGCCATTCGATGGTTACTTGAGAAAGTGTTGCGGGACCCCTTTAATGTTGTTTAAGTACTACATGCAGAATCTCTATGTACGGGACAAAGTAACTGTGTGCTGCCTATATGAAATCAGTGCCAACGTTCTCCACAGCTGATGGCGAGGATACGATTAAGCTACTTCCACTCAGTTCTGCTTGCTTGCATCTGCATTTCGTCCATTATGAATATTGTGCACGATCGCATATATCCTTGCTTATCGTGAAAAATAGATATGCTCAAACCGTCCCAGGATGCCTGTGGATGTTAATGCGATTAAGCGCTGAAGCACACGCGAAGACGCATCGATTGTATCGCAGACGTCATCATGTATGAGGCGTGTACTGGAGCCGCTCTCCTCTTTGCCGCTTCTCTCTGAACACGTTGCGCCATCTAGCGGCGGTGTCATGAAGTCCTATAGCGTGGTGCCACTGCGAATTGATATAGCTCGCGTGTGACGTCATGGACGCACGACATGACTCCAACATGGCGGCTTAGACGGGGTCAAGGCAGTTTAATCAGGAGGTGATTAACCTGCTTCAGTGTGACAACGATGTCGATGGAATGTTATTGCGGCATCTGTGAATGAATATCGAAAGAACCAGAATGCGATGTACTGATAACGCTAACGGAAACATCACAAAGTTAGCGTCCTACCATGTTGGTGCTCCAACATGGCTGTTTCAGTGACGTCAATGCGAGTCATCTAAACATGGAGGAAGGCAAACACTAAGAGGGAACGCCACGGGACAATCTAGTCAGTCAGAAAAAGAAGTAGGCTTTAGCCTTCGAGTCGCTCATACAAAAGAGAATGAGAGGTTTATGTGAAAAGGCAGATATCTCGTCCTTAGCTGTACGTTGCTCAAGCCTGGTGCTCTGAGGAATTAAAAAGAGAAGCCGTTTTCTTGGAGTTTTACTTCACGCAGCTTATCACCAGCTAAGTTGAAGAAAGTGCTTACCCATCCTACACCTCACAAAAGGAGCCCTTTTCACCGCTGGCACATCATGTGCTCTTGCTTTGTTGACGTGAATGCTGGGGTAAATTTCATGTAGGAGATGGTCGTTAGCAGCGAAATGTCTTTGACCGAACGTTAATGGCGTGATCTGCCTGAAATTTTCCACGACAATAATTATAATAATGGCTAATAATTGCTGGGGTTTTACGTGCCAAAACGACGATGCAGTTATGAAGCACGCCGTTAACAGGAAACTCCTGGTTAGTTTTCGACCACATGGGGTTCCTAAATCCAAGTATATGTATAAACAGGTGTTCTTTGCATTTCGCCCCCATCGAAATGCGGGTCGCCGTGGCCGCTTTTCCACGACGTTGAAGCTTCGCAAGGAAATTTGGAAACACGAAGACACGAGTGGACCCAGACAACACTCGACGACCTGAGGTCGTCCTCAAATTGTACGAACGTCTTCACTGCGTCCTCATACGTTATGCGACGTTCTCAGTGCGCCCTCAGGAAGGCATTCACAGGATGATACAGAAAACATACTTTTCAGTATTTTTCGAGGATAACTCATCGTCCAAAAAACGTCCACTGTAGGACACGTTGAGTGCATACTGTATAATTCAGAAAAAGGCTGTGCATGAACTTTGTGTGGCTCTTGTCGCGGGCGCGCGAAAATTAAATGCATGTGACAACCGCTAGCGTATCTCTTGATTGTAGAATTGTTTCTGCGTGTTCGTCTGTTTATGCCTCACAATCATACATGAAAATGTTTTTCGCGCGCGCGCGTGTGTGTGTGTGTTCGCGAAGTTTTTTGTTTTGCGCAAACATGGACGATTACCCCAGTGGTCGGCAAGGAACAGGCAACGACACGTTCGACACGGTATCTGACGGTGGCCTTTTTTTCTTTTTCTGCCTGGCAACGTTGACATTTTAGACAGCACAAGTCAAAGCAATCCAAGCCAAGTGTTCTAGCGGACGTCTACAAAGATGGCAGCATGGTTAGGCATGGTGGCAGGTAAGTTTCCAGAAGTCTCTTGTCTCTATTTTTCGCGTTCGAAATGGAAGATAGCGTGGACTGCAGGTTTAGACGATAAAGAAACAGATGCGCTAATGCCTGTTTAAGCATAGCAAACAGTGCTGACAGCAAGCCAGCGCTGCAAAAGCTGACGATGTCGCGCTACAATGTCGTGGTGTGCATTGTGTCGCATAATGCTTGTGCGAGTACCCAAGGGTTAATTTCCCGTGTTTCTTCACAGTTGGAAGATCACCGAAGTTTTTCTGAACTCGTTTGGGACACGTCGTGTGCGACACTATCGTTTGCAGTTGCGAGCGTAAATATGCTCAGCGTGGTCGCTGCGACGACAACAATGTTAAAGAGTACACAACGTTCTGATTATGGAGCTCATTGTGTGTGCGCGCGCGCGTTTGCCATATCAAGCTCTGTTTTCCAGTCACTTGCAAAGGATGCAGCTTTTGTAATGTTGGTGACGCGTACGATTGGTGACCTGCCTAGGCATGGAAAGTTTCTTTAAATCAACACTTGCACATTTATTGTATATGTTACAGATTTTAGTAACGAGTTAGAATCCCGGAAACGCTCATGGCGATGGTGGAGCAGGAAGGCTAGCAGTTCGATACAATACAGCGGCAACTGTGCAGTACTGCATGACAAGTTAGAAGAGATGATCTACTGAGCAAAGTTTTCGAAGATTCAGATTCCCTTGAGAAGTTTGATAAAAAGCTGGCAGCTGACGCAACTATCACAATGCAGCTGGTATGCATTTATATGTTCCCGATGTTTTTGTTGTACATGTGCTAAGAGGCAACTTTCTTGACAAGAGCGTGCCTGCATTGGTTTAGGAGCCATTCTCATAATGATTCTGTGTATCTGGCATTAACTCTTCCTTTTGTCAGTGTTACTGTTTGAGTCTTTCTTGTATTTCACAACGTCCTCTGCTCATTATTTTTTTTATTGTCTCCTCTAGTACCCTGCCCATCTCCAGAGACCTCCGATGGAAAGATTAAATCAAAACAACCCTATTTTGCCAAGCTCCATGGACTCGTCGTTTGAAACTAATAATAATAATAATAATAAAAAAGCTTTACGTGTCACTGCGTGTTTATATTTTCGTCTGGTATGGCAATTTACTGAGCTTTTAATAGCAAAGCTCAAGGTATGCTCTTTGAAGCAGTAAGTGCATGCTTTAGTTTTAAGGCTGAATCATTATTTCATTTATGGAAAACAATCACACTGGGAAACCGCATTTCCAACGGGCGTAGCATGCGTCTTAAAAGCCTTGAATACATTCTAAAAGGAGCCTTGAATGCTGTCCTGAGGTCGACCTGAACGCATACTAAAAAGATCCCTCAATGTTGTCCTCAGGACAACATGAGGATGCACTGGGGCCGGACAAATAGACGGGATTAGAACCTGTCGAGGTTCGTTTGAGGATGACCTCAGGTCGTCCTTTCGTACTGGATAGGGCATCCTCAGGACAACCTCAGGTCGTCGAGTGTTGTCTGGGGAGCGGCATATCTGTTTAGGCTAAATCAGTCATCTTCAAGTTTTTAGACTGTGTGAGAAAACTCTGCCTTTTGTTCAAGTGCGAGCTGATGTTTGTGGTACCCCTTCCTAAGATGGCGGAGGCCCTGGCTTCGCTTCGGGACATAATTTCCAGTCCGAGGCTTCTTGTGCTACTCTGCACTGGGGACGGGGGGACTCGGCGAAATAGAAATGATTTGTGACGATGATAAGACGAGATAAGGATCTTTTGTTCTACATTCTTTATACATGTACTAACAGGAGGTCCCACGGACAGTTTTTAACGTGATAGCGTTTAAATAGCTCGGAAATTCCAGTGTCGGCGTCGTTGGTTGTGAGCGATAAATCACTAAGCGTTGTCCGTGACCGAAAAATCGAAGTAGGTGCAAATAAATAAGTAATAAGTAAGGCAGCTTCGCCCTAGTAATGCCTAGCCTGAAGGAAGTACGGAGCTGGGCAGCCCTCTTTGTTTCTCTTCGGTTTTCTCTTTCTTTTCTCCTCTCTTTCTTTCTCGTTGGGTTTTCCAATTTTTTCTGTATTTTTTTTTTGCTATTTATTTCTATTTTCTTCCTATTTTCTTCCTTTTATTTTCTCTCTTTCTATTTCTCGCTTCCTTCCCCTTTAAATTTTTATACGTGGTTTGTGTTGTCGTGTTTCCCTAGTCATAGTAGTAACGTCCGCACTTAATAACACTGGCGTAAATCATGGGGGGGGGGGGGTGGAGGGGGGTCAGGGGGGGTCCGGACCCCCCTTGTGTTCAGGCTGGGGGAGACACCCCTTGCAAGTGTCCCCCCCCTTGAGATTTAGCTTTAGAACATCATACGTTTGAGTTGCTTGATATTTAAGTAAAGCACAATCAATTTTTTTAAAGGCTGATTATTTTTTAGCGTGTACCTTTGTTCAATACCCCTCAGCTGTGTGAAACTATGAAAATCGCAAAAGCCGCTCGACCGTTTCAAATATCGAATAGAACAATGCAATTAGTCGAGCTCGAACTCCGTGCTCGTTTTCTAAATTTTATTTCAAAGCATGATCTCATGTAAATAAATATACAAGCAATATTAAAAAAAAATGGCCGCCATGGTCTGATTTGTGTCCCCCCCTTGTGATTTTTCTGGATTTACGCCACTTCTTAATATCATCATCAAGCTACTCGAAGAACGAGAGGGAGAAGACTTCTCTTTGGCGCGAGCGCGCGCTCAATATGCTATATACAGCTGGCTGTGCTCTATGTGGTTTTGCCTGCGTTGCGCCAAGCGACGACGACAGCATACGACAGCCCGGCGCCCTAAAGAGCTCCGCACTTAAAAATCATCGGTCCGAGCGGGAACGAACCCAGGGCCTTCTGCGTGGCTGGCAGGTGTTCTACCACAGAGCCACGGCCGCGATTGAAATTGCTTTGAACGGAAGAAAAGAAAAAAACACTGAATGTTAAGTAGGATGAGGAGCGTCATTAGCACGTGTAATATTGCGTCGCTGAAGCGTATAATTTCACCTGGCGTCAGAACATACGAGCTGCGCAACGAGTGGGGGCGGGTTAGAAGGTCCACTCGTAACAAAGCGCTCAGGCATAATTATTCATCACCAGCAGCAACAGCATCAAAAAAGTGGACAGATGCGCAGGTTCGCGTGTCGCGCCTTACGAACGCGTAGTGGGTATACTTTGCGAAGAGGCAAAAGGAAGCATATATGGCGTATAGTCATAGGCGTGCTCAGGGTTCCCCTTCAGGGGGGGGCGAAGGTTCGTCGCAGCGCCTCCCTCCCTATCTGTCAATGTATGGGACTGACATTGCGCGCCCCCCCCTCCCTATTATGTCAATGTATGGGGCTGGCTTTGTGCCCCCCTCTCGCCCCCCCCTCCCTATTATGTCCGCGTATGTTGCTGGCTTTGCGCCCCCCCCCCCTCTCGCCCCCCCCCCCTCCTGCCGCCCCCGTGCGTACGCCTATGGGCGTAGTAGTAGGCGATTCGGAGCTTTACTTGAAGTATAGCATTCTAGGGTAGTATTAAAGGGCCTGTGTTGCGTGCACAGACGTTTCTTTCTTTGCAACACAGTTGAGCTGTCCACCGAGAAGCGGAGCCCGCCAGGCTATATACCTGTTGAGAAGGCTACGCGAGCGGGGCCCGATTACGCTATCGCGTTGTACTCTTGAAGGCGAGGCTCAAGAGTCCCCCCAAATATTTTACTTTGGGACCTCATCCTGTATTAGATACTTTGTATTTGTATTACTGTCTTATTAATAAAAAATAATAAGGTAGGTGCGTGTATACATTGGCCAATGTCGACGTGGCAAGTCTAAAGCTGTGGCTCGGTGGCTTATGGTACAAATGCTATAGCATGATCTTCTAATCGCGGCTAAGCTGTTGGCGTCAGGTCAAGGACAAAAAAAACTATGTCCTCCGATAACGGTCTGGTATCAATGTGCGATGGGAGAAACCCGATTCTGTATAGTCCATGTATTCGAGCAAGATTGTCCGAATATTTACGACGCAGGTTTGATTTCGGCTGGTACAAGATAATGATGATGATGATGATGGCCTGTATGTATGGCTCACACCCACTCTGGGGGATTGGCCAAGAAAAGAATATTTTATAGACAAAAGTGATCAGGTATGAATTGTATTACTATAGAATTACATAATTGTTAGAATAAGTTAATGATGCTAATTTAGTGATTTGCTGTCAAAAGCGCCCTGATTCAATTAAAAACTTCCCTACAGCGGAACAGAGATCCCGGTGACAATGACCTAATGAGGAGGCTCCCAAGGAAAGAATATTAGAGATGATGAAATAAATGTTACAGCTTCCTTTAAGAGAGAAGCTGCAGCTGCAGTAATATGTGTGCCGTATCACGATTCATGAACGGGTATGTGCCACAAAAATTGGGTAAGTCCCACTACTCCCACAGTTAGCCCAGCACATAGGGAACGGGAAAGGCTACGGCGGCTGCGAGAAACTGTCATCATCATAAACGGGTATGTGTCCGCAGAAATTGGGTATATCCCACCATAGGTGTGCGCAGGGTTCCCCTTCGGGGGGGGGGGGTGAAGGTTCCTCGCAGCGCCCCCCCCTCCCTATTATGTTATTATGTCAATGTATGGGGCTGACTTTGCCCCCCCCCCCCTCTTAGGATGACTAGGGGGGCGGCCCGCCCCCCTCTGCTCCCCCCCTCCGCGCGCACGCCTATGTATCCCACTACCAGGCCAGTAGCCAGGAATTTTTTTCAGGGGGGGGGGGCACTTGTTGAAGGCCTTGAAAAACCCCTATTTTCATTATATTTATTCTCGGTAAAACACCCGCCTCCATCCGCATTTCCCCCCCCCCTCCCCCCTGGCTACGGGCCTGCCTACTAACCACTGGTCCACTAAAAAGGAAGAAAGCAACAATTAGCCCAACACTAGGGAACGGGAAAGGCAACGGCGGGTGCGAGAAGACCCCGAAGCGATGGAAGGCCTTCGCCAACGACGACGTGCCCGTAGATCTATGAGAGGTATACGGACGCTTGGTTTCGGCGCGAGTTTCTGTCTCTGGAGTTTGGACATCCGTGTCGTGTCTGTGGTTTAACTCGAACCTCCATGCGCTGATAACGTAGAAACAACCTAGCATCACCTATAGCTAAAACCTAGCAACGACCTAGAAGCAACCTAGAAACAGCCTGCATCACCTATAGCTAAGGCCTAGAAACAAGCAACGTTGAAACAAGCTAGAAACAACCAGATTAGTCTTCAGAATCGTCCCGTTTCGCAGTTTCAAGGCTTGCGCGGCTTAGTGCAAGCTTCGCCATTTTATTATTATTATTTTTTCCATTTCACAGCGACGCTGTATATAGCTAAGCGAAAACCAATATTCGTCAGCTCCGGTGACAACCCGGCTTCACGATTTTTTAATCTGTTCAACCTTCCCCTGAACTTGTGTCATTTGTACAACAAGAAGAACGACCCGAAGCTATTTGCATATGAAAGAAGACCTGAAAGTAGCGCATGCTACCATATAGGTTGTATTTCATTATGCTGTTTTCGAAAACTAAAAAAAACTTCGCTTACACGACAGATATTAGGAATATGGCCTGGACGTGTTTTTAACGCGGTGACTTACAATATTTTGGGAGCACGTACAATTTTTTTTTTTCGTGCGGCATGGCAGTGTGTCCATATGGTACAGTGGCGTAGCCAGAAATTTATTTTGGGGAGGGTGGGGGGTCTAGGGTTGCCACCTTACCACGAGAAAAAAAACCGGCCCTTCGGGGGGGGGGGGGGGGGGTGCAGGGGCGTTGCCAGAAATTTTTTTTCAGGGGGGGGGGCACCTCCTTGATTTTGGGGGGTGCACCGTCTTGAAATGGTCATTTTTCGCTCTGTATGCCATGGCAAAAAAAAACTTCGGGGGGGGGGGGGGGGGGGGCACGTTCCCGGTGTGCCACCCCCTGGCTACGCCACGGGGGGGGGGGGGGGTACTTATACCCGGTGGTAGACTTTATGCTAAAAAAAAATGCCATGTTAAGCGTTCGACACGCAGTGTCATGTATTGTATTTGCCTAGTGAGAAGTCAACGTAATGCACATTGAAATGTGCAGCGTACAGCTCCAGAAATTATTAATACATGTCGTTCACGGCCAGGAGCCAGCTCTCGTTCTCATGTCGCGATCTCCAATCTTTCGAAACAGACATTGATGTAACTTAGCTGCTTCGAAGGCGAATAATTTACGCAAGTGATGCAAGCACGTAACCACTAGCTGATGTTCATTTTCCGCTCTAGTTAAATGATCGGTGCAACTGGAGCGATGAATTGCTTCGCGTTTTTACGGGCACAAGACATTCGAACTGGTTGAAAATAGTGTCAGTTTTGGTGACTGGCGAAAAATATGTAGTGTGTTCAAAGTTGCTGAATTTACACTTATGAAATGCAAAAAAAAAAAAAACTAAATAATTAACAATCGCGATACGGTGGCCAAAAAACCGGCTGTCTTGGGTGCGGACCGGCAACCGGCCCATTGTCTGAAAAACCGTCCGGGCCGTTCTAAAACCGGCAGGTGGCAACCCTATGGGGGTCCGATCTTCTTTTGCATATATGTTCGTGTGTATGCTTTTATGTGTGCGTGCAGATATATATGCAAACTGTGAAAATTTCAAGGGGAGAGGAGCTTCACCCCCCCCCCCCCCCTACACACACACATGCACACCTCTGTCCATGACCAGGATTTGGGGACATTTGCACGTAGCGCCCTCTCTTGTCGGTGGCAGCGGCGGCCTGCCGTAACTGAATGGGAAGTAGGCGAAAAAAATCATATCTCATGGAAAAAGCTAGTTATCAAAAACGACTCCCGGTTCTACAAAGCAGAGACTTAATTAAACATTCTGTCAAAATTACAGTGTCGCACTACAAACCGCGTGGCTTCCCAGAGTGTTAAATATTTAACAATGGGTCCCATGTATTTCCAATGGGGGTGTTCAATTGTCTAGGGAAGCCACAGGTTTTGTTGTGCGATAATGAAATTTCGCCACAGTGCATGTTCTAGTAGGTCTCTGCTGTATAGATCCCGGAGTCGTTTTTGATAACTAGCTTATTTCAAAAGATATGATTTTTTTCGCCTATTTCCCATTCAGTTATGGCAGGATGCGGTTGCTGCCGCCGAGAGATGGCGCCACGTACGAATGTCTCCAAATCCTGGGAATGCTAGGCGAATGATGCGGGATTACAAATATGGGGCGCATGAATTTCTTTCCATTGGTTTGTACAGGGTGGCTTGGTGTCTATTTGTATACTGATACTAACAGTGGACTCAAGGCAAAGAACGATTCTAAACTTGCGTAAAAGAATCAAGTCAGAATATTATGTCTGTGTATGCACCGCGTCTATAGAGTCGCTGACCCTACATGACTTTCTCCTTCTTCTTCTTTTTTTTTTTTTCTTTTTTCGGCAAGTCTCGCGATGACATATACGGAGGCAAAAAAAACACGACGAGGAAAAGTTCGACGCGCAGACAGGTTACGGCGGCGACGCGACGGGGTAAAAACGGCTCAAACAGGGCGAGGAAATGGAAGCCAGCCGACGAGACGACAGCCGCGCGTGTAGTGAAAGGAAAAAGACGCCACGAGTCGAGGCTTCAAGAAAACGAAAGCACGTGAACCGGGGCCGGGCATAACCTTATTGTACTCGTTGTAGAGTTTACGTTGCACATATGCCTCAGATGTTTTACAGCGTGGTCTTTAGACCCCGTAGACAACAGCCTTCATAATCTTCATAATGGCTTACAGCTCACACTGACACAAGGATGAACAAGAGATACACGAAGACGCAAGCGCTTGTCTTCGTGTATCTCTTCTTCGTCCTAGTGTCTGTGTGAGCTGTAAGCCATTATGGATCTTTCACCAACTAGCCCGGTCCAAAAACCTTGCTACAGTTCATAATCTTCATTGTCCAAAATAGAATGGTTAGCTGGAGCGATTTGGTGTCATCGTCATCAGCCGGACTACGCCCCCAGCAGGGGCAGAGGCCTCTCCCATGTTCCGCCAATCAACCCGGTCCTGTGCTTGCTGCTGCCACGTTGTGCCCGCAAACTTCTTAATCTCGTCAGCCCACCTAACTTTCTGTCTCCCCCCTCGCGCGTTTGCCTTCTCTTGGAATCCGGTCTGTCAGTTACCCTTAATGACCAGCGGTTATCTTGCTGACGCGCTACATGCTCGGCCCATGTCCATTTATTCTTCTTGGATTTCGACTAAGATGTCCTTAGCACCCCTTTCGTTCCCTGGCCCACTCTGCTCTCATCCTGTCCCTTAAGGGTTACACCTATAATTTTCCATTCCATTGCTCGCTGCGTCGCGTTCAGTTTAAGTTGAACCCTCTTTGTAAGCTTCCAGGTTTCTGCTCCGTAGGTAAGTACTGGTAAGATGCAGCTGTTACATATCTTCCTCTTGAGTGAGAGTGCTAAACTACCATTCGGGATTTGAGAATGCTTGCTAAATTTGGTGATGGTTTGGTGTGTCACACCATATATGTAAAAATATTTTGCTCGGCTATGATTGTGCTGCGCTAGTCGATTCATACTGTGTCTTGTATTACGGACCAAACACACTATAGCGACTTGACACAGTTCGACATAAAATGTCAGCACCGTATGCATTCGCCTCAGACGATTCGAAGGCGAAAGCAGTCTTTTTCTTCTTTTGCTCCTCAGTCTATTGTACAGGTCTCCCCACCCAGTGGCGTAGGGCGGAATTCGTTCCGGGGGGGAGGGGGGAGAGGGAGCACATCCTTGATCTTATAGGCATAGGCGTGCGCACGAGGGGGGGCAGAGGGGGCGGCCGCCCCCCCCTAGTCACCTGAGAGAGGGGGGGCGCAAATTCTGCCCCATACATTGTCTTAATAGGAAGGGGGGGTGCTTCGATGAACCTTCGCCCCTCCCTGCCCCCCCCTGAAGGGGAACCCTGCGCACGCCTATGCTTATAGGGACACTAATGTGAAGCAGTGAATCGACTTTCATTGTTGATAAAGTGTACTCTGAGAACTCTATGTCGTTAATTTCATCACCATTGGGTTAGGAGTACTGACACGAATTTTAAATATTTTCAGGTTGTTGCTCTAAATAAAAACGCGGGTGTCGAGAACCCTAAAACGAGTGTCGTGGTGCTTGCGAATGCATCGAATATATTTTTAATACCGCTACCTTAGAACAGCAATTTCGGTTTCGGTATCGAGAGGGTGCCTTCGCAGTAAGGCAGCAACGTGTCAAGAGAGGTCTGACGTCACGGGGAGACTGGAACTCGCGACATACTAGCAACAGCTGCCTGTTTGCTGCCAGTCGCACTTGGTTCATGTAAACAACGATGAGTGAATTGTCGTCCGGAGACTCTGACAGTGATTTCTGCGATTTAGGCTGCATGCAGGACGCAAACTTCGCAAACCCAGCGAACTGTGTTGACTTGTCGTGATAATGTCCATTGCGGTGGGGCTGTCATGCAGATGCTGGGTGACAAACTTTAATATCAAAGTAAAATATTTTGTACGCGTTGTCTGGCTCCGGCGTGTGGAAAGCGATGACATTGCACACCATGGAAACGAAAAATGTCTCCTTTGGGGTGCCTCAAAATCGTGTCAGTACTCCTTTAATAGAGGAGAAAACCTAAGTCAAAGTTTCATTTTTAAATTTCGCGCTCAAATTCCCGCACGTGACGTCACGGATTTCAAAGTGTATTTCTCGTATTTTGGCGTCATTGGCTCAATCAAATTTTCTGAAACTTGGTATGTTAAGTCTATGGGCCCCTCAGAGGACAATGTACTGCATTTTTACCGATGAGGAACTACGTGTGACCTAGCTAGTAGACGTAGACGCCATCAAAATCTATGACGTCACGGCGTATGGTGCGGGAATTTGAAGGCGGCGTCGGTATCCATATCTTCTTTTCGCGCGTTTTCTTGCTTACCAAACGTCTTCTCGTGGTATGAGTGGTGTTTTTGGTATTGCGAAATTGTAGTTTACTAATAGAAAAGCAAAATACGTTTTTCTCTATAGTGTCCCCTCAAGTGGGACTGGGCAGCCCAGTGTGGTCGAGTGTCACTTAGTGCTCGTATCCCTTGGCAGAAAAATAATCCACGCCATCTCCACGAAGTGAATGCTGAAGAATGAGGCGAAGCTCCAACGCTTATCGGTAAAATCGTGAAACATTCGCCGCACACATCAACGAGTGCATCAGGCCCGTAGCCAGGGAGGAGGAGGGGGGGGGGGGGGCTAGCCCCCCCCCCCCCCCTGAAGTTCGGATGGAGGGGGTGTTTTAACGCGAATAAATAATGGAAATAGGTGGTTGACAAGGTTTTCAACAGGTGGGCACCCCCCGAAAAAAAATTTCTGGCTACGGGCCTGGAGTGCATGGTCACATATTCAACTTCCTGACGTCACACGGAGGCCAGAAGGGCTCGGAAAAGAGGAGGGATTGTTTTTTGGAATTTGTGGCGCGCCCGCGGCTTGTAGCGCTGCCGCGTGTGGCATCGTTTATCGTGACTCTATTCTGCACAAGATGCGCGTGTTTACTTGATATGTTTGAAAAAATATCGGAGGTGGTTTAGCGGCCCTTTAGGTTGTTATAGCGTGTTTGGTCCGTAATATACAGACACAGTATGAATTGACTAACGCAGCACAATCATAGCCAAGCAAAACATTTTTACATGTATGGTGTGACACACCAAATCATCACCAAATTCGGCAAGCATTCACAAATCATGAATGGTAGTTTATCACTATCACTCAAGAGGAAGGAATATAACGGCTGCATCTTACCGGTACTTACCTGCGGAGCAGAAACCTGGAGGCTGACAAAGTGGGCTCAACTTAAATTGAGGACGACGCAGCGAGCGACGGAAAGGAAAATGATAGGTGTAACCTTAAGAGACCGGAAGAGAGCAGACTGGGTCAGGGAACAAACGGGAGTTAACGATATCATAGTTGAAATCAAGAAGAACTGGACATGGGCCGTTCACGTAGCACGTCGGCAGGATAACCGTTGGTCATTAAGGGTAACTGACTGGATTCCAAGAGAAGGCAAACGCGCGAGGGGGGAGACGGTAAATCAGGTGAGCCGACGAGATTAAGAAGTTTGCAGGTATAACGTGGCAGCAGCAAGCACAGGATCGGGTTGATTGGCGGAACATGGGAGAGGCCTTTGCCCTTCACTGGGCGTAGTGAGGCTGATGATGATGATGAAGCGAAAGAAAGCATTGGAGACGTTACTTGTGGTCTTTCAATAATTGTTGGAGTTTTACTTCCAGAAATCATGATATGATTATGAAGCATAGCAATTACGAGGCCGTCCCTTCGGTTCATAGCAACGACGAGGACATCGGTGTTTGGTCTATAGACCAGGGTTGTACTGCGGACGACCCGCGAGGCGATTTCTATTGGCCCGCGACAGGCACCTGACTGTCGTAGCATCTTTAAAAAAATGTGCATTGTCTTGCACATTTTTTGCACAAACAAGAAAACTTGCATTTATTGCCTTTTATCCACGAGTTCTCCGTAAATTTTGACGGTAACATCGAAAAAAGTGCAGGAAATCGCGTCAGCTTTCGCGCTCAAATAAAATAGTCACCACCTCCGACCTTGCTGAAAGTTTCGAGAATTATCTTGTATGCAGTATGACCTTGCGTTCTTTTGTTCTGAACAAAAAAGAAATAAAAGAAAATTCACTAAGAACTTTCACGTGCAAGTTCATTGTTTTCAGCGCCTCGCAGTCTCCCTTTTCAGGAGCGTCGCGCTATATGCAGTGACGTCATGCTCCGCGATACCTTCCGTGTCTTTTGTGAACTGAAAAACCACTTGCGGTGCATTGGGATTTGTCACGGGGCTGAATTGGCTAACCATTGTACTAATTCGCTGCGGTATGTACGGTGACTATTATCTGGTGGAGCCGCTCAGCATGACGTAATACATACAGGGTGTTTCAGCTAACTTACTCCAAGTACACTTTTTAACCACGTGCGCTCTAAAGAAAACCTGGAAAATAATTAAACGGGGCAGTTATCTTACCATAGATACAATGATCCGAAGTTGCTGGACAAAAGTTACAACTTTTATGTTGAATATTTTTCGTTATAATTACTATTTTAACTTTATGTTAGATAAGCAATATTTCCTAATTAGCCAGCTTATCGGATAGACAGTTACCTTGGCGTGGATGAAATATTCCGACGTTTCAAAACAATTGCCGCAGCTTTTGCATTGAAGATTTTTCGCTTTAGTTACTAATTAAGAAGTTAATCAGGCAATTGGTAATTACACAGCGTATCGAATGGACAGTTACGTCTTCACGTGGATGTAATATTCCGACGTTTCAGAACTGCTGCAACTTTTGCATTCAAGATTTTTCTCTATTGCTACTAATTAAGAAGTTAAATGGGCAATCCTTCTTAATTACTCCGCTCGGCGGATTGGAAAACAAGATATCCTGACGTGCTGGGTACTGCTGAGAACAATACTGGGTCAATTTTACACACGTAGTGTAGTGCATCTGTTCGCTTTTGCAATACTATAGGCTCAAGTTAGCTGAAACAACCTGTAGGTGATATCCCGGCCGTGATAACCGTATTCCGGACAGGTGTGAAATGTGAGAACATTTTGTTAATATTTAAGATTGAACTGCTGCATCAGCTTTCTTTCATTTTCGTGTATTCGTAATCGATAAAAAAATTCGTTGTTCGAAACTACTGTACACAGCTGTCCATATCGCGAGGCATTCATTTTACCGATTGGTACATCCGAACGCCTAAACTAATACAGCGAACCCGTGGATATGACTGGTTCCCGAAGTTTTTTTTTTTTTCGCCTTGCATGTACCCGCGTACGCACTGCTCGCTGCTGAATTATTGATGAATCTAGACCGACCCGTCTCGTCTGCGCGCCAGAGTCAATGCCCCGCTCGAACCAACCGCAAACGCATGCAGTGAACTTGGTTCTACTTTGCGCGCCATGTTTTACGGGGGGGCGCTCCTTTCGAGCTAATATAGTGCAGCCGCGTCACGTTTTGAGAATCCCGTGGACTCCCGAACGAAGAATATCTCGATCGAAGGAGAGATCGCTCCCGAATGTCGCTTCGTGGCAAAGGTAATGATACCCCTGTCACCCTGACAGATTTGGTAATGCAAAAGAGATAGAAGTTCACGGGAAGATGGGGACTTGAAGCTGTGGGTAGTAGTAGCAGAAAACTTTAGTAGCTGGAGTAGCTGCGTCGACACCTCTACATGACGTTCAATCGGTGCTGAAAGCCACTTCTTGGGCTCTTGCTGTGACCCGGACTTGTACGTCCGGAGCAGAGCTGGACAGCGGGGTCTCCTAATTTTGCGAGCCTACAATCTTCTGGAGTTCTTTGGGTGGAGGGTCTACCGGGCATATCCAAAACATGTTTTCCATTGTCACTCCCTGTGCACATTTTTAACGATCGGATTTGAATTCGTCCGGGTTGATGTGGTGCTTTCTGAACAGATTTGGGAGAGCTTTAATTGGTTTGCAGTTGCATGCATCCAGCCTCTTCAGCTTTGGTAAGGCCTTTTGTGGGCTGGTGATAGCGTTGTTAGATACGGACTCTACACTATTTGAATATTCAGCTTTTCAGCGCGTAAGTGCGGCAAGGTTCTCGCGGCCAGATTCATGGGCAAAAGTCGTACTTGCTTAGTAACGGTACAGGGCCCCCCACTGTATCCCGGACAAATTTTACTACTATGGGTGTTTATTGCGTCCTAAACCCTACCTCCCTCGGGCAATTTTCTGTTACCGTTGCTTTCAACGTGGACACATGCAGGCATTTTGCCCACAGCGTACTATTGACCCAGAAAGACTCACACCAGAGGGCGAACCACGATATCGATTTGGCCTATGTAAATCTGATGAGCATGACATGACAAGCATAAACTGTCGGACTAAACAATAGGCCACAGCAAGACTACGAAAGGCTATACCGAAAAACAATACAGTAAGGACTAACAATCGCTTTGAAGTTCTTGCTGAAGAGCCGGAGGTGCTCACGGCTGAAGAAACACAATGCCCAGAAATACAAATGTACTCTTCTGTGCTTAAACGTGGCAAACAGTCCCAGACTAAGTAGCAAAAGTTAGCTGAACCACCGCTTGAATCGGATGATGCCCATGATGACATTGACGCTTGGATTGACGCACTGGCCAGAGAGATTGAGAGACTACGTAAACATAAAGAATTGGTAATTCTGCGGCGTCAGAAAACAGTACCTACACGCAGCGACTTCCTGAGTGCGAATTCCCCAGGTACACCTGCAACCCGCCCGGCACAACAGGTCAACCAAGCTGTTTGGACAGCAGTTTTAGATCAACTTGCTCAATTAACGTTACTTATACAGGATTGCTTGCATCATGGCTAACTCTCTGCAGCAGCTGTCACAGGATGGAATTCTACAGTGGAATTGCCGAGGCTTAAGCTCCAAGTTAGGAGAAATTAAAACCAGGCTTCAATACAACAAGCTACATGTATGGGCACTACTTCTTCAAGAGCATAATAAGCTCTGCTCCCTGCACGATTTTAATGGGTATCATTACCCGTCTATTAGAGATAGACGTGCTACGACAATGGCTTCAGCCCCGGGAAAAGCCGCAGTATATGTGTCATCGCATATTCCTCATACAGTGATTAATATGGAACCATGGTGTAGTGACAATCAAGAAGTTGTTGGTGTCCTGACACGACCATTGAAGACTCCTGTCATTCTAGTGTCTTTCTATGCCAGACCACAGCGCACACGTTTGAACTTGGGATGGATAGCGCATCTACGTTCCAAGTACCCGGGGATTCCTATTCTCGTAAGTGGAGATTTCAATTCTCCTCATACAGATTGGGGGGTATAAGTACAACTCCCGAAGAGGATGCCAAGTAAAAAGCATCGCGACTGATGCCACGTTTACACTGTTGAACCATCACGCTGTGTCTACCTGTTCTGTAAGCACAGTATCTAGAACGCTCGCCCCTGATCTCACGTGGTGGTTGGGTCCTGGAACGCCGCAGTGGCGGGTGGAGCCGGATACATGGGGCAGTGATCATATGCCAATCATAATTGGTTTACAAAGAAGATGCATAAAGAAAATTCGACGACGAGTAACAATCACGCATTGGGATAAATTTCGGGAATCATCCATTGATAAAGTACCCACAGAGCCCTCGGAAATTCTTCCCGCTTTACAAGAACTGCTCCGCAGTAACACAATCGTGATCACCGTTGACGAAGGACAACGTCAACCGGACCTCGCTCTTTTGCAACTTTGGGCAAAGCGACGTCAGGCAGCAGGCTATGCGTCGAGGAATCCAGATGTACCAGGTAGCCGTGCACGTGCTAACCATATAGCAGCAAAGGCTCGTCGGCACGAAAAGCAGCTTTCGCGACGACGGTGGCATGAGTGGTGTGAGAAACTTGGATCTAGCATGGGAAACACAGCACTTTGGCGTACGTTCCGGTCGATGGAACGTGGTCCCAAGCAACCTGACCCGGCAGCAAGCGTTAGGTTAGCGATGCAAAGTACGCCACAAAAATTTGCAGAACAGGCTGCAAGAGCATTTTTCCCGAAATATGACAGCGCATCATCTATAAACTGCCCCGAAATCGACGTGTCTGACCATAGTGCCACTTCGGATATATCCAGTCCTTTCAGCATGGCCGAACTAATAGCAGCGATTGAAACTTCGCACAAAGGAACAACACCTGGTCCCGACGGCATTCCTTACGAAGTTTTCAAGAACATGGAAGGTGAAACTCTTGGCGCACTTCTGCAGGCTATTAATAGAGTATGGGAGACTGGGGACGTCCCGTCTGATTGGAAACGTTCACTTGTTGTCCCGATTCCAAAACCAGGAAAGTCTCCAAATAACCTGCAAGCCTTACGCCCAAGTTTCACTGACTGCGATCGTATGCAAGCTCGCTGAAAAGATGTTGGCTACACGTATTTCCTGGTGGCTTGAACGACAGAATAAATACCATCCGGCTCAAATTGGATTCCGTTCTCATTTGGGGACTGAAGATGGACTTTCTATCTTGTCGGACGACATTTTACAAGTTTCGCCACACAGCCACGCAGTACGCACGGTAGTAGCAACCGACATAACGAAAGCCTATGACAATATAGACCATGAAGTCATTATTTCGAACCTCATCGAGGTGGGACTTCCGCCGCGGGTCATAAGATTTATCTACTCTTTCCTTCACAACCGCACATTTGCTTTAAGAGTAGATGGAAAGCCAGAAGGTTGCTTCACGTCCAACAGAGGTGTCCCACAAGGTTCCGTTTTGGCTCCTCTCCTGTTCAACGTTGCGCTAATACCTCTAGCTTGGCAACTACACCGGATTCCAGACGTGAAGTTTCTAATATATGCTGATGATGTGACTTTATGGTCTGTGCATAACGACATCTCAAGACAAGCTCAACAGCTTCAGGAAGCCCTTGATGTACTTCATAACTACACTCGGAACGCAGGGTTGGACATTTCTGCCCAAAAATCAAGCTATGTTGTGGTGGCTAACAAGGCAGGACGCAGAAAGATCACGCAGTGCCCCTTTACATTTACAATCGGTGCAGTGACAATTCCTGAGGCTTCGGAGGTCCGCATACTGGGTCTTGACGTTCACCGGTCTGGCAGTGGTGCGCACTGGCTCCGCAAAGTCAGGCAGAGTTCCACAAAAACACTTCATCTGATCCGCCGCATTGCATCAAAAGCAGCTGGAGCTCGTACTGATGTAGCTCGACGGCTCGTACGCACAGTTCTGCATCCAAGAATTATATACCAGGCGCAATTTCAACGGTTAACTTTGGCACAGCTGGCACAGTTGGAGACTATTAACCGTGATGCAATGCGCACAATAACAGCGTTACCCCGCGTCACTCCGATAACAACTTTACAGGAGCACGCCCAGCTTAACACAATTGCAGAGCTAATTTCACAAAAAAGAAAAAGCGCGTGAAATAAAAAAAGCAACTTGTTCCAGTTGTTGCTGCGTTGCATGCTCACTTTCAACGCGGCTCTCGAATTGACAACCAGCCCGATAAAATGCCTCCCTGGGAATTCACCACCATCACATCTAATGAGACAACAAAGTTACGGCGCAGCGATACATCAGGTATTATTGACGAACGCTATATCATCGAAGCACCTTCCGCTAATACCTGCAAAGTCTATACAGATGCTGCAATTCTACAAGACGGCGGGAGGACATCATTCCTAAGTACCACGCATAACTTCATCAGTGGTCACCAGCATTATCTACCTATTGAAGCCACTCCTCTTGTAATGGAACTTCAAGCCATCCATGACGCAGTGCGGGATGTCACCTCTAAGCTGCCTACAATTAAGCAACTTGACGTATTCACTGATTCTTTAGCAGCTATCCAGGAACTCAAGAAAGTTCACAAGGCCATGGAAATCTGCGAGCTGATACACAAGATCAACCGCAATACAGCCACTTGCGTCAGGGTACACTGGATTCAAGGCCATGCTGCGAACCCTCACAATATTGCTGCCGATCAACAGGCACACTGCCCTCCTAATATAGACCTTCCATCTATTCCCCTTCCACCTCAACCTCTAAACTCACTCCGTGCCCGTAAATATGTTCTCCGGCAGGATACACGCGCTCTTATCCCCCCCGTGTGTCTGCTCTCTCCCCCTTCATCTTACTAGGGCGGAGGAAGACGTTCTTAGGAGGCTTCGGGCAGGGGTGGCCCTTACACCGGCTCTTATCTCAACGTGGAACTGGTCGCATTTACCAGTGGGTGATACATGCCCGTACTGTTCTGTTCCGGTGATGCAAGCAGATGCATACCATCTGATATGGACGTGCCAAGGGTTACAGCCGGAACGCTCCCGTCACTCCTGCAAGCCGGCCTTCGCTACAGTGACACAAACAGTTATGACCGATGGATACACGACAACACATTCCACAAGACACCGCTTCACTTCATACACAACACCGGCCTAACGGCGCACATTTAATTCAGATATACACAACAAATATTATGCCTTAAGGGCAAGTCTATGTCGCAAAAAAAAAAAAAAGTGCGGCATGCCCTCGGAGGCATGCGAAGTTGAGTCATCCTCTGATCGACGCCTTTGCGCCGGAGCCGAGTTGGTTCAGGTTCCACGTTCGTCGACCCGGGAACGGTGGCCTCGCCGTGGTGCAATACGATGCAATCATGCACTGCCATCTAATGCAGGTGCGTGCTTTCACAACAATGGATCAACGCCGCAAGTAGTACCGTCACCCGACAACACGGCCCTGGGTCTCCCATTGGTCGAAAGTGACGCCACCTGTTTGGGACTGCCGGGTGGACGAACGTGACATCACTCGCCCCATTTGGCGATTTACTGAAAGTGACGTGATGTGAGGCGTTATAAGCCGGACAACCATCGATAGATGGATGGATGTATGGAGATGGATGGATGGATGG
This sequence comes from Rhipicephalus appendiculatus, assembly GCA_030522465.1. NCBI lineage: Eukaryota > Metazoa > Arthropoda > Arachnida > Ixodida > Ixodidae > Rhipicephalus > Rhipicephalus appendiculatus. The sequence continues at coordinate 50,439 of JALIZH010029784.1, forward strand.
ATGGATGGATGGATGGATGGATGGATGGATGGATGGATGGATGGATGGATGGGATGGGATGGGATGGGATGGAATAGATAGATAGATAGATAGATAGATAGATAGATAGATAGATAGATAGATAGATAGATAGATAGATAGATAGATAGATAGATAGATAGATAGATAGATAGATAGATAGATAGATAGAAAGAAAGAAAGAAAGAAAGAAAGAAAGAAAGAAAGAAAGAAAGAAAGAAAGAAAGAAAGAAAGAAAGAAAGAAAGAAAGAAACGCTCAAAGTGCCTTGGGTTCGTTAAGAAATGCTTCGCATTTAAAAAGTCACGGTTGCATCCGGAATCGAACCCAGGCATTCCGCAAGACAGCGAATTGTTCTACCACAAAGCTGCGCCAGTGCTTTATACGGCTTCGGAAAAAGAGCCTATTGGGTGTCGCGTCGGGGCAACGTCAATTATGGTTGGCTATCCGCTTTTATAACCATGTAATATACATCACATATATGTACAAATATGACTCTGTAAGCCATGGCCAAGCACTCCTCGGCCCCGGGGGAAGCCGGACACCTATACATACTATATGGGCATCACTGCACCCTAGCGTTCATTTTATCTACTCCTTAGTCGCCAGTACGTGTCTGTTAGGCCCACGATAATTCCCACAACTATATACTCAATTTCACACGATTACCTTCGCGGTCAGCTCGTAACCCAACTGGGACAAAGCAAGGAAATGCAGCATAGACTGCCACTAGCGGACTGCTTCGCGTGAAATCTATTCGCACAATGCGTGGGATCTGCCGGAATTCTTTATGTTCGTCTGTGCTGCAGGCCGTAGGACACTGCTTTACTTTCTTCAACCAGCCGATCGAGCTCTGTGGCCGTCTATGACAGCGCGGTAAACGCGCCCGCATCACTTGTACTATCTTTCATTGCTCATCTCCTTGTTCGTTTACTTGCCCATTTCCTGTCTCCGCCAGCGTATACCACCATGTACAACTATAGGTTCAACCTGGATTAAACTCCATACGGTCACTTTCTCTTTCTTTCTGTCCTGTGGCGCCAAGTTAATGAGCTTGGTGTCAGGCAGGTTAACTGAATCGCGGCACTTTGGGACAAACCCTTGAGGAACATGTCTATTCGCATATGTGCGCATTCCCACGTAGGCGTTAAAGGTTCGTTGAAGAGCTCTGCAGCATCAGTGACGCATAGTAGCTGCAACAAGCCACATATTGAATTTCACTTTTTGATCGGTATTGGCTCAACAGAGATACGGGGAAACCATTCCTTTCGAAACGTGTCCGACGTGTCGCTGTTCTTGTCAGGCTGAGTCCGCGCGGTCTTGTTGATGAGTTCATTGAAGTGGATCTGTGGATGCGGTTGACATGTGGTCTACAAGCAGTGTCCAACTATAGGATCGCGGGGGGGAGGGGGGGGAGTTAGTGCAGGGAGGGGATGTGCTCACCCTTTCCCCTTTCTAATTGGTTCACGGAGTCGTCGATGCAGTCAACATTTCGCGAAACTTAAGGGGCCCTGGAACACTTTCTCTGCGTGGTTAGAAAACGCTGCCGATCGGATTATAGCCCAGCGCGCGGCCTGCACTTTACAATTAATTCTCAAAGTCAGCTTGAAATCGCGCCCTCTTCTCTCGACAAACGATCTCGTAAACCCAAATGACCGCGCCATAAAAATGTCCACGGCCATTGGCTGATTTGAGCATTGTGAGCTGCATAGTTACCGCGGCCGCCGCGCGAGGCCGCCATGTGCCCGCTCGCTCGCTCGCGATCATAATAAGCCGCGTGTTCGAGAAAAAAAAAACGAAGTCAAGGTCATGACACGCGCTGACGAATAAACGTAGCTTCCTGCTTCCTTGTAATCCCCTCCACCTCCTTGCGTAGCTTTCAGCACGCTCGCTGGTAAGAAAGGAGAAAGAAAACGCTCAACGCGTGCGGCACATCCTTGTAACTCCGCTCGTCATTAACGGATTCTAAGAACTTTCCGAAGTGCTGAAGGGCCCCCTTAAGTTTCGTGCTTCAGTACGGGGGGTTACCATCCCGAATCAACCGCCACATAAATCTAGTGTACAGCCCGAACAAACCTTAATTTGCTTGAATAAACTTCAGATTTTTCTTAGTTCGCTCCCCTCCCTCAATAGACAACTTCTTCGGCTCCAACCCCACCTACCGCCTGAAGGGCAAATTGGAAAGCTACGCCCCTGGTGGCCACATGGGCCTTAGTGCAGGGCGCAGTACAGTACCATTCGATCGGTCCAATGCTCCCAGTCATAGGGATGTCGCAAATCTGACTAAAGTGTGGAGAAGAGAGTGCCCTGAGGCATTCCCATTTTTTCTAGGTAACCATCGAATCATTCCATTAAAGGAGTTTATTTCCTCACGAATGGACTGCCGCAAAAATTTTTAGAATCCGTCGCGTACGAGCTGTGTTACGGAGATTTGTCGCACGCTGTAATTGCTTTCTCTCTTCTCTCGTCCCGACGAGCACGCTGGACGCCAAGTAGGGAGTGATGGCAAGGGGGAAAGAACTTACGTCACGGGCACGTCATGACCTTGGGCACTTTTTTTTTTCTTCGAACACGCGGCTTACTTTCAGTTGATCGCGAGCGCGCGCTCGTGCCACCTTCCGCGGCAGCCTCGGTAACTATGCAGCTCACGATGCTCAAATCAGCCAATGGCCGTGAATTTAGGTATATGGCGTGGTTATTTGGGTATATGAGAAAGAAGAAGGAACGATACGTTTCTAGCTGACTTTGAAAATTAATTGTAAATTACAGGCCGCCTGCTGCGCAATAATGTTTGGCTCGCAGGTTCTCGGGAGCCTCGACAACCGATCGCCAGCGTTGTCTGACCATGCTGAAAAAGTGTTGCAGGGCCCCTTTACATATCCCTTACGTATGAATTGCGTTGAGGGTGTCTGCATGCCAGATACTTGATAAGGTGGTTCGTCACTTTCTGCTCTCAATGCAATTGATGACATCGTTGAGCATGGAAATGGCGAATTATATACAGTGCAGCGTGATCTGTGTGTTCGCTTCGCGTAGGAGATGGAGTTCGTTGTCTTGAAATCCCTAATGTGATTGCGACGTTGCTTTCGATGCTCGACTCTGACATATCTGGGGCCATAGGTGTGAGGTTACTTTACGGTGTTTCCCGGTGTCGTGGCACCGCGAGCGTCTTCACTAACGATACTTTCCCCGTGTACATCTGCTACGGAGGTGAAAAGCACGGCGCCTATCTTGCAGGCGCCCCCCAAGAAATTTGCCGACGGTTGCATGATTTACCCGAAAACAAGTGGTACAGTCCACAGACAGGAGAGAGTGCCAGAAAGGCTGGCTTCCAGCGTTCGCCGACGCTACCGACGTTGGCGCACCTACGACGCGGAGACCGTTAACAAGGAAGGGGGCCCCCACTGATGTACACAACGCGTGCCCGCTGCGCATGTGCTGAAAGAATGTGTCCAGGAAGCGGCCAAGGAACACCGGCTGACGGTAAAATAAGGAGGGAAAGAAGAAGTACACGCCACTCAAGAAAACAAAGAAATGTCGAAAAAAAAGAGGGCCTAAACGGAAGAAATGGTGAGAGCGACGAGGCCAGCGGCGGGCGCGTTCGCAATGAAAAACAAGAATGTGTGCGTGTGTATGTGTGCGCGCCCAGCCATACGCGAGAGGCGCAATGCGCATGCGCCGAGCGTAAAATCGTACGTACGGAGAGGGAGGAAGAGGCCGGCCACGCGCGACTTGGCGTGCGTTCGTATCTGGCGCGGACAAGTCCTCCTCAGCCTCTTCTTCTTCCTCGCTGGGCGAGGCTACGGTTGTTTCCTCCTCGCCCGATAAACGCCTTGTGTGTGTGCTTTATATCTGTCGTGCGTAGCCGCGTTTCGGCCACACTCTCTCTCGCTCTCTGGCGGCCTCACAGAGTTTATTACACCCGTGTGTGTGTGTGTGTGTGTGTGTGTGTGTGTGTGTGTGTGTGTGTGTGTGTGTGTGTGTGTGTGTGCGTGCGTGCGTGCGTGCGCGTGCGTGCGTGCGTGCGCCACACACACACGCATTCAGGGGCAAGTTGTTTCCTGATCCCGCGCGCTCTTTCGGCTTTGCCCTTGTTTGGAGTCTTGCGTTGCTCTTTTGTGTATAGTCCGCTGTAGTTTCGTGGTTGTTTTCGTCTTTGATTTGTTTATTTCGGCTGTACTCTATGATCTCCCGCTATCTTAGGAAGCTTGTTTTATGTTCCGTAGGGTTTTGTTTCGCGGTCTCCAAGGAAGGCGCGCAGTGTTTTCGTCGGGCCCGCTGCCGTCTTGGCGATCGTACTGGTGGCTGCCTTCTTCGTCCCCCACCCCTCCACAAACCCAATGCGCCTTCCGTGGCGAAAGGAAGAGAGTTTGCCAAGGGGATAACAAGACGAGGCGAACGTTAGGGCGCTCCGAAACTGACTGTTGCGCTTTCTTGGCTCGGATGGAACACAACGATCGGGAGCACAGCGCACGGAAGACTATGCCATGAAGGCTGTTGCTCCTTGGCGCCATCTATGGCGGGGCGTTCGTACTTATTTCGAACTCTGGCGTGTCCGATTTTTTCCGTCCGGTGGCGATAAAGCTACAGATTTCTCGCATCTTTGTCCGATGGAAGTTCAGGTTCGCTCGCACTGCAATCGCGTCGGCAGTGCGCGTTCACTTTGCGAGTTGTGGTGCTTCCGCGGGCTTGCAGGGTTGCGACAGAAACGCTGGCTGGGCGTCGGCACTGCTGGCGCCCTCTATGGTCTGCACGCTCAGGTTGCGTAGTCGGGTAGCAGACGACGCTGCGTCGGCGAATCGATGCATCAACTGAGCCACAGGGACAACTTTTCCAACGATCGCACGATATGGGGATGGAGAGGAATACTCTGCATCGCTGTGTGACGCTTGCTGAGATGAGAAACGATGAAATTAATTCTCTGCCTTTTGGCACTGTTCAAGATTACGTGAACGAGCTCAAATTTGTAGTTCGAAAGCGGTCATGAACAGCTCGTGGTGTACGCAAAATTTATTTCGAAGCCGCATGATTAAGAAACATTCCAACGCGATAGATTATTTGCCGCACGTCCGACACTTCGCAATATGTAGGAGTGTTTAGGTTCGCCTTCACATTTCGGTCTTTCCAGCAACAACAGTCGCGTACGTGTCCCATATGGAAGGATAGAAACAAGATCCATAGTTGCTACGCTATAGCACAGGCTGTGGGACTACTCTAGTCACAGAGATATTTAGCACAAACTAGTGATTAATATCGCATGCCGTCATTCTCGGAGACTGGGTCACCCCGAACAATGGAGATTAAACCGCGCTACTCGGTCTAAACACGCTAATCGACGAACCTCTGATCCAGAAGAGAACGCTCCTCTCTTTACTTTTAAATATACAGTGAAATCTCGGTGATACGAACACAGCTCATACGAATTTCGGGGTGATTCGAATTTTAGGGGCGAAGCTCCTTAGGGTGTGGGTCTGTCCCTCCTCTGTAGTAGTAGTAGTAGTTGTAGTAGGTAGATAGCCACGTATAGTGGAATGTACCCACTCCACGTGATAAAGATGACGCAGTATAGTGGAATGTACCCACTACACGTGATAACGATGAAGTATAAGCGCGTTCCAGTATAGTGGAATGTACCCACTACATGTGATAACGATGATGATGACGCAGTATAGTGGAATGTACCCACTTCACGTGATAACGATGAAGTATAAGCGCGTTCCAGTATAGTGGAATGTACCCACTACACGTGATAACGATGACGCTGATGACCATGAAGTATAAGCGCGTTCCAGACCACACTCTTTCTGCCATGGATGAAAACGATCGAGCTTCGCCCACTCATCATCATTCACTTCGTGGATATGGTGATTTTTTTATTCGGTCCCGGCCAAGGCCTATCGGCCTCCAATGTAATGGAGTACGGTTGTTGCGAACCGATTTTCACCCCTCCACGTTTGATACGAACGTACAGGGCTGGTCAAAAGTTCCCAGGCCACTATCCCATGGATTCCTATAGCAGTGTGGCCTGGGAACTTTTGACCAGCCCTGTACGCTACCGCACAGGTACGAAGAGGTGTTGTCCGTGCTGTCGCGGAAGACGCGCTAAGCGCGTGCGAGCGCGGGAACGCAAGCGCGGGCATGCGCGCCGCACCGCCAAATCGTCATCATCACGGTGTAAGAAAAATACCTTTCTTACGGTCAAAACAAACCTTGAGAGACGCATCACGGTCTCCAAGATTGTGTGCTCGGATCTTTGAGGCTGTAATGTGCCTCCGTGTGCCTTCGCATTTATATTACAGAGGGCATTGACAGCATGCTTTTTTTTTTTCTAACGCGTTGACGCGAGCTGCTGTCATTGTAGTGTGTTTAAACCTGCCTCGTACTTGTGATGCCTGCCTCGTACATCAGATATCCTATGAAAGGTGGACGAGGACCGATAGGCGAGGACTGTCTTCGCGAAGGAGTCAGGCGAGGACTGTCTTAATTCGCGAAGGAGTCAGATCTCACAACGTCAACATGCGCGACTTTTGAGGTCGCACTTGTGCAGGGCGCGGCCGTAAATCTCCCAAAAAACATCCCCAACACCTCCGCGATAACAAAATCATAACATAGGACCGTGGTTCTGAAATTTTGTGGCCTTGATCTATCGCGTCAAAGCGCTTCTTCTGTTACTTTCGCCGCAGTACTCCGGTGTCATGCGAAAAAGCATACTGAAATTTGGAAGGGGCTACTGATGTCGCGAGTCACAACGCACCTGGTTCATTAATTAAACACGCGTGTACGGGCCGTATATTTACGAGTGCTGGTATGATTGCCGACATCTAAAAGCTTAACTGACAATCATTCAGAGCTCTTCTCGACGTTGCTGTGGCCCTGAAAAACAATAAATGAAAATGTACGGCCAGCTTTCTTTTGTCGCATGCTAATTTTCCATGCTTTCTGGTGATACGAATTTCGGGTGATACGAATATTTTTGGTGGTCTCATGAGATTCGTATCACCGAGTTTTCACTGTATATAACTACCTATTATCGGGACTTCCACCGCCGCTTTCCTGCGCCCTGCAAGTGACTCAGGAAGGCGGACGAGAGAATTCTTCTTCGACTATTCACTAATATGCTTTTCCGGCCTCTGTCAGTACTGTGCGGAGGTGGCTGACACCTACCACATGGCATGGCGTGCCAGCTCAATCCTTCTTTACTCCCGAACCCCAACCTAACCCGAGAGGGTTGGGAGGCGGCCCTGCTCGGCTGCCAGGACCTTCCGGCCCAACAAGCCATGGTCCGGCGTGTCAGGACAGCGGCCACGACCAATGGGGTCCCTGACTAGGGACTCCACCTGCTACTGTAAGGGATCTGACACTAGGGGCTGGTTTCCCTGGAAACCTCTTTGTATATAACAGCTTAATTAATGTTTACTGCCACCACCTACCACCACCACCATATTCGCGTACAGTACCCTACTCTAATGCAAATCAGTTCTGCAGAATCCCGCAAGATAGCGGCAGGTACGAGAAAGGAAAATTGTCAACAACCCGTTTGTAGCGCGCAGCCGCAAGGAAATCCACGCGGATTTCTCAGAAAGAAAGCTTCCTAGTTGCCGAAAAATTCGTCCGGTTCCGGGGATCTAACCCGGGACCAACGCATTTGTGGGGCGGTCGCTCTACCAATTGAACTAACCAGGAAGCTGGCAATTGGTGCCCTACTATAGTACGCTGGTACCCTACGCTAGTACCCTATTCTAGACCCAACCCCCCTTCTAGGCCAAAGAGCCGTCCTGTTTCTAAAGGAGAGAACGAAGGGGGAGAGAACCTACGTCAGCGCGCGTCATGACCTTGAGCGTGCGTCGTGAAACGCGATCGCACTCACCCTGTGTGCTTCCGGTGCGCGGTAGTGTTGCTACTTTGTAATTTTAGCACGCTATAGGCCGTTTTCACCAAGCGAGTAGGAGCGGTCTGGCAACTCGCGTTTTCCTCTTTTCTGGTGTGTGGAAACGGCTCAAAGTGCGCGTTCCAGAGTACGCAGGCACTTCGACGTATACGTATGTGCTACACGGCTTCTTCGTTATAGTGTCTATATAGGCTCTCACGGACTGTCGCATTCTTTCCCCTCATCGATATACAGCTCCACTGTAATAAAATGCAGCCCCTAATTATCGGGCACGCGTCCGCACGCGCCCGCAGGGGCGCACCCTTCCCCCATTGCAGAATTGACATCGGCTCAATTTTGCCTTTTTTTTTTTTGCGCGCGCTGATTGGCTGCTTGTCGAAATGCGGGCACGCCAGTCGCTTCAGCCATTGGACGCGCAATATTCTACGCGCTCGATGTTTCTACTGGAAATAAGTTAGTAAAGTGAAGTTCTCGGCTAGTTCGTTTTGCGCTATCCCCGCAGAGGGTTTGCGTCTCTCCATTTCACAATAAAAAAGGACTTTCAATCAGGGGCGTAGGCAGAAATCTTTTTCGGGGGGGGGGGGGGGGGGCACCACCTTGATCTGAAGTGGGGCAAAAAAAATTTCGGGGAGGGGGGGGGGCACGGTCCCGGTGTGCCCCCCCCCCCCTGGCTACGCCACTGCTTTCAATGAATCAACCAATCAATGAATTCCGTTAACACTTGTATTGGCCGGAAATAGAAATACGGTTATTATCATAATTATATCGACCGATATCTGATCATATATGCGCGCTCTCAGGAAGGTGAGCCTGGATACACGTACCTGGAGAAGAGGTGCACCTTGCTCCACAAGACTTCCGGTCAGCACGCTTCCTGGTCCGGAGACATGCAGAGTGCGGAAGAGGACGAAATCGAAGTACGTATATATGCACAACATCGCGAGCAAAGGAACAAAGGCATGGTGTTAATTTACGCTCGAGAGTAAAGCATAACCTGATTAGTGGTTCTGGACCTTGAAATGTACGGGCAATGCGTCGCTTATTCTTTACGTTATTCGCGTCATATGCCGCGGTCTTGAACGGGTTTCATATGCTGGACAAGGCCAAGAAGCCGCACCCCGGTGAGATTAAGGGGGAAAAAAAACAAGCAAATGCGAAGCAATATTGGGCGTTGTCGCAAAGTAAAGCTTTTGTGAAGACGTTGATCAAATGCCAGAAATCTACAAAATGTTTCGCAGCACAGCGCGGTTACGAAAAAAAACATTGTTGGGTATTGCGCGCGTCAATACGGCAATCTTTTGTCATATGAAGTCTCGGCATGCGATAAGATCGAACTCGAGCACCGTCTACGTCCTTTGTTCTCGTTCGAAGGAGGCGGAGCCAGACCCGTGCTGCGCCGAAGCACAGGACCACGGGGAGGAGGTTCTGCAGTGCGTCTATCACGTGGTCTACAGCGCCAGCTACGGGGTGCCCGTCATGTACTTCAACGTTTGGAGACGAGGTGAGTTACTATATACCTTGTTCACATATGTACTGCGTCGCGCATACTGTCAAAAGGACGTCCCCCCCCACCTCAACAATCAATCGAACAAACAAACAAAAAAACCTTGGATTGTGCTCGCTACACACACCTCCATCTCCCTGTCGCACACTACATTGGATTTGCCCCTTCTCCGCACAAGATGCACCCCCCCCCCCTCACTATATACCTGAGAGCGGGACGCAGAGCCTACATACATACAAGGAACTTTATTGGAGTCCTGAGGGACAAGATTAGAAGAGGCCAAGAGACCTCCCCAGTCAAGTCGGTGGCTCCACCCATGTCGGCACCGGGAGATGATGACTTGACCCTCGGTGAGGACACGAGCCCTCTGGACGGCCTGGAGTTGGTGCGCGAGATCCGGGTGTGCGCAGGGTTCCCCTTCAGGGGGGGGTAGAAGGTTCCTCGCAGCGCCCCCCCTCCCAAGTCAATGTATGGGGCAGACTTTGTGCCCCCCCCTCTAAGGTGACTAGGAGGGGCGGCCACCTCCTACCCCCCCCCCCCCCCTCCTCCACCCCTGTGCGCACGCTTATGCGGCCTGTGCAGTCGCTCATTCCAGCTGGCCGCGTCGTGTAGAGTGGAGCCCTCGTTAAATGGGCACAGCCAGCGCATATATGGTCGAAGGAGCAGGTTTCGTGCCCGCATTTAGAGCACGACTGTAGAAAATCGGGATTGGACCAAGTAAAGGCTCTGGGAGTAAGATAAGTGCGTGTCTGCAAAAGTCTGAGAGTCGTGGATTGGGTTTAATTTGAGGTTGGGTGGAGGGAGCGAAGTCTGCCCCATACTTTTACTGAGTCGGGCCTGTCCCATCATTATTTAAAAAGAAGGGCTATGGCCACGAAGGTGTCTAACGATAATGGCGGCCGAAGGCCCCTCATGTTTCATTCCAAGAACTATATTTACTTCCCATCTTTACTCCCGAAAAGCCAGGAACCAAAGACAGGCCATTGGGAGAAGCATGTTATATCGCTTCATTTTCGAAGCACGTTGTCTTTTGGATTCCACCGAAAGGAGTGGGGGGGTTGCTTCCCCCCCTCCCCCTTTTCCTAGTGGTGAACCCTGCGCACGCCTATGCATATCTTCGTTGCGGCTAGTATGAATTCGTGCATTGTTCTATGGTTGCCATATGTGTGTTTTCTTTAAACTGTTTGTAGTTTCATTTATATTTGCGTTTACTATATAATCCTATTGTCTAAACTTGTCTAGTCTAGTCCTGTTGTCTATTGTGACGTTCACTTCTCGTACCACAGTTCAGCTACTTGAAGTGTTCCGCATATTTCTGCAATGAACCTCTCATTTATTTTCTGGTCCCTTAGCAGTAGTCATAACCGACACTTCTTTTCCACTCCTTGATTGTCTCCCTCCTTGGCAATATTATTTATCACGGGCTCTCTGTGACGCAGACGGCAGCCTGCTTCCTCTGAGTGACGTGTGGTCCCTGATGCCGGAAGTGCCTGCAGGAGCAACTGAAGCATCTGCGATGGTCCACTGTCACGCAGCAAGTGCGTATATGCAGTCGATTTTCTGGGCACGTGTACAAGTTTGCATACATATAGTTGTCAGAAGGAATTGACGTAAAGGCAAACAACCGCGTGGGGAAATCGGCTCACTTGGCGGCAATTCGACGCTAACCATCATGATATCATTCCACACGTCGCCGAGTATAGCCATATGATTCAGTACGCACATTCTGGGGCCGTACTCTGTAACTATTCTGTTTCGGAAGAGTTCACTTTGCCAACACGCGATTGGTTCATGCCATAGCCACGCCCTTCCCACGCCCCCGCGGCGACGGAATATGTCATCGGTTCTAGAAATTCCAGAGGGGAGTTATCAATAGAGTTCGCAATTATTTATGGATCTTGAATACTCAATACCAAAAACGGGAGAACCGGAAGCGGACGTGTAGGAGCATTAAGAATGAAATAGACTTCATATTGTGCGCACACCCTGGCATCGTGCAGGACGTGGAAGTGGTTAGCAAGATACGATGCAATGACCATAGAATGGTAAGGTCTCGAATTCGCTTTGACTTGAGGAAGGAATGGCAGAAACTGGTACGCAAGAAACCAGTTCATGAGTTAGCGCTGTGAGGAAAAGTACAGGTATCTCGCGCCACAATCAGTCATTGCGTGCTGGCAAAGTGAGCTTTTCGGAAACCGAATCGTTACAGAATAGGGCACCTGTTGTCTTTGATTAGATAGCAGGGCTGTTGCGCCACCTCTCTGACTGTCTCAGTTCTGCAACGTGGCGTATATTGACCGTGACCAGGTGGCACCATATTATGGATGCGGCGTCAGAGTCCGCCATATTGACGAAATCTGTAACAGTAAATACCATTTGGAGCGTAATGGAAAAGCCTATGTAAGAAGCCCTTTGCGCCAGTCTGAGCTGACAAAAGGGCGAACTCGACTACTTACTGGCATTTGACTGCCAGATCTTTGAAGGCCATGGTCTGAACCAGGGGCGTAGCCAGAATTTTTTTTTCGGAAGAGTGGAGGGGGGTCTAGCCATACTTGTATGTTTGTACGTGCGTTTTTATGTGTGCGTCTCTATATTCACCAGCAAAATTGAAAACTCTCGGGGAGTCTGACCCTCCCCACAACCCCCTGGCTACGCCAATGCTCTGAACGTATTCTTCCGCGGCGCAGGAACACCCGATCCAGGGCGTCCCCTACTTCCAGTTGCACCCGTGCAAGACGGCCGAGCTCATGGAACAGACGCGGCCAAAGCACCAGGACGGGTGAGCGCTTATTTCATGCGCGCCCTTCAGCGCCGCCATCTTGGCTATTAATCTTGCCCTTGTCTGTTTGTACAGTATATGCCGATATGCGCATTTTTAAAGACGAGTGCACGGCGGCATTCGACGTGTCGTTGCTTGTACACCTGGCGTCGCATAGGCATGCGCAGTGGTATCCGTTAGGGGTAGCCTCGTTTCACCGCAGCGCCCCACCCGCTTCCCCGTTGGACGATGCCGGAAGGAAAGCTTCGCAATGGATACAAAAGAACTTATGGCAGGTCCACTATACTGTGAAACCTGAGGAAATACGTAGCACGGGCACCCAGCGATTCCCGTTCGTAGAGTTCCCACTGCTCCGTTTACCAAGGCGTCGATGACGTCAATGCTTGAGGTAAGCATGTAGGGTTTCCCCGACACGAGTAGAATCTTGTTAGGCAGATTCACAAACTCGGTGTGCGACATGCGTTATTTATTGCTGCGCGTTACCGAGTTCTTGCATGTTACGGCACTTGAGATACGCGTCGTCTGCAGCGAGTTCCGTTAGGTTGCTTCCCCCCATCAGATGTAGCGACGCAGCGCCGGTGAAGCGTAGGGGAGGGGCATTCGCTCGGTGGGGCGGCGGCGCCCTCTCTTGCGCAGCCCCGGAGCCAGCCGCAGGTTTCCGAAATGTTTTCAGAGATTTTTAGTTAATTATAGCGATTACTTCTTGGTTATTTCCATTAATTATATTACTTTACACCTTGTTCATTCCCTTTATTCCGGTTTCGAGCATTGCTAGTCTTGTTATGGCCTGTAGTGAGCGCTTTACTGTGAGCGTGATCACGCCACTTGAGATGGCTGGATGCACGACAAGCCGGACCCCTGAAGTGCTGCGCACTTAACAGTAAAATGGAGTGACGACGTGCTGCTCACAACGGCGTCCCTTCGGTTCCTGGCTTTCCGGGTGTAAAGGGGGCAAGTAAGCCGTTCTTGAAATGCAACATCGGTGTTCCTGCGTTCCCGTCAAAAACCATAACTATGCACATAAAACAAAAGACGGGACAGGCCAGTGAGTAAAGATGTGCGGCTGACCTGGCGCCTCCCTTAGATGATTGGAGGGTGTTTCGATGGAGGACCCCCCTTTGCGCACGCCTGTGGACGTCACACCATACAAAATAAATATTTCATTGAAAACTCAATTGCAACCGACGGACTGGTTGACTATCTGTCACCGCTCCGTTTCGACGGGAGAATGCGAATAAATATCGCCATCGTCATCCGCCTTATTGATTGATTATTGCGGAAAGCACGTTTGTATCTCTAGTCTACTGATGCTTGGAAATCAATTGATTGACTGACTGATTTATTCTTTGATTGATTGAATGGAAAGCTTTAATGGGCTTGACTTTGGAAGTGTTACACGGTTATATGGGTCACTTCAGATTAGTGCCGGAGTAAGTACGCGGCGTGCGTCTCTGCCAAGACGCGCTGTTTTGTCTCGCCGCACTTCGGCAATGGCTTCGCATGTTCGCCAATTCTCGTACTGCGTGAAATGTGAATACCTTTTGTTCTGTTCTTGTTGTGTTTACAGGAAGCACAGCAATTACGTGGTCACGTGGCTCAGTTCGGTGGCTCCCGTGGTCGGCCTGGAGTTTCCCGTCCAGTACTCGGCCATCGCTGCACCGCCGTCCTCCTGACGTTCTGCAGAACTTTGTGATGGACGTCCAGAAAACGGCTTCCCCGTTATGTTCTTTGCCAAGCGCGCCTTTTCTGGACTGTAATGCATGAGTTGCACGTATCTGCAACCTACTGCAGGTAACTTGCCACGTCAGAGGTGAATGCAGGCTGATTGCCATGCCACGTCAGGAGCCAATGCAGGCTGAGTGCCTTGCCACGTCAGGAGCGAAATGCAGACTGAATGCCTGCCACGTCAGGAGCGAATGAGTTCCAGCAATGATGATGATCTCTTTTCTGTACTTCAGTTGTTTTTTTTTCAATCGCCTAGGAATCAACAATAAAAGCAAGAGAATGCTGTGGTGTGTAATTAAAGTCCCGGTCCTTGTGTTCGTCTAAGCGCTGATTTTGTTTGGTCACCGATATCATATAAGGTCGGTGGACAAAGTTTTCTTGAAAGGTAGGAAGGGTATATGGCGTATAACGTCACATAACCGTATTTCATTGCGAAAGGGCTCCTAAACAACCTTTAAAAATGCAAAGAACGAGCGCGTTATTCTCTCCTGGACGTTTCTCGCCTTTCGGCACAATTCGTGACGTCAGCAATCTGTTCACGCGACGTCACGCTCCCGAATTGTTTGAATTTTGTCAATGTATAAATACACGCACACTCACAAACACATGCAAGAACGCATACTAAAGTATGGTAAACCCTACCCCCCCAAAAGGGCTACGCCCCTGGTGCGGATACTCGAACATTTCGAGGGTCGGCTCAGATAGCCTTCAGTCACGAACTAAATTTGGCCTTTGTACTCTTTCATCTTACCTGCTCCCGTCCAAAAAATTCTACGGGGTCTCATACACTTTCGTTAAGAGGGCCTCAAGGCGCCATACTCCACCACACAAATATCCCGCATACAGAGACGGTTCTGAGCAAGCGCGAAGCTGAGGAAATGCTGATATCTTATTTGGATATTAAAGTATATTTTCGCATGCAGGGCCTACTGACATCGACACTTGCGTGCATTCCCGGGATTTCGGGACATCTGTACGTGCCGCCATTTCTCGGCGGCACCCGAGAAATGGCGGCATCCTGTCATAACTGAATGGGAATTAGGCGATAAAAATAATATCTGACTAGCTATCAAAAACGACTCCCTGTTATATGCAGCAGAGGCCCAATGGAGCATTCTGGTAAAATTGTAGTATCGCACTACAAAGCGTGTGGCTTCCCAGGACAATTGAGCACCGCCCATTGGAAATACATGGAGACCCACTGTATAATATTGAGCACTCTGGGAAGCCGCCTGGTTTTACAGCGATAAGACCACAACAACGGCCGTTTTTGCGCCGTAGTTGTCCGCCGCCGCCGCCGCCGCCGCCGGTGTCCGTAACCACTATTGCACGAAATAGTGCGTGGCAGCTCAGCACTCTACCACTGAGCTACGCCGGTGCTTGAAACTGCGTTGCAAACGGACCCTATGCAGGCTTCATGTCGGGTAAGAAATCGCGTTAACATTTGTAATAAAGCGTTTTAGAACAGTAAAGTAACAACCAGGCGTCACACAATGCGAATTGCTTAACGAGTGGGTCGTTCAATGATCCAACCCATTACAAAAGCCTCAGACATAATTCTTCCTCGTCGTCAGCCACAGCATCAACAGAGGAGTGTGCATAATGCGTTACAAGTGTGTAGCGGGTACCGAGCTTTTCCGAAGAATGACGAATAATGACACAGTGGACGCTTCCCCACTACACAAAAGTTGTGATGATTTATGGCGTAGTGGGTGCCATGCTGCTTGTAGTAGTTGCCCCAAGAGTGTTTAAAAAAGGAAGGCCGCTCTTCTGGCTTTCGCTGTGACTGTGCTGCGCGTTACGCGCAGGCCTGGCGGTTTTTTGGTAACTGGCTTTTTTTCGGCAGATATAAATTTTTTCGCCTGTTTCCCATTCAGTTACGGCAGGCCACCGCTATCGTCGACGAGAGATGGCGCTACGTGCACGTGTCCCCAAATCCTGGTCGTGACGTCATGCTACAGTATCAACTCTGGTGGTTTCACGCACCGTATGACTAGTTGCGATGATTTCAGGTATGGATACACAAAAAAAATGGCCGCCTGTGCACCACCAACGGAGTCAGTGAGCATAGAAAGGCCATGAAAACGTCACGATATATTGCTTGAACACGTCATGAAAAGCTCCCACCATGTCGTGACGTCAGGGTGTAGTAGAAACGAAGAGATAGAGAGAGAGGAGCGGCTTTATTAGAGGTCTGGACTAATGCCGGTGTCACACGGGTACTTTTGATCGCGATCAGGATCGATCCAGATTGGAATTTTTTATTGCGATCAATAATGATCGCTGCTACGCAGTCCAAACTAATCCGGATCGAGTTTGGCGCGGACGTCAGTCAAAACGCAATCTGGCAGCCAGATCTCGATGATCAGATAGCGATCGTCTTGATGCCGATCGGGCTTGATCGCGATTTAAAGTGACCGTGTACGGTGTACCACACCTAATCCGGGTAGAGCCTTAATCCGGATCGGTCCCTGATCGCTATCAAAATTGCCCGTGTGACAACGGTATAAAACTTATAGTTATTCCACTAGAAGGGAAACCTGGGCTAGTTAGTGATACAGTCAAACCCACTTATAACAATACCGGTTTTAACAATATACCGGTTATAACAAATTAACAATGAGAAGGGGCTGCACCGTCAACTTTTGTATGTTTTCTCTGGTGAAATAACCCGCTTACAGCAATGCCCGCATGCTGCATTATCACTTATAACAATGAATTCTGGCTGTTGGGTGTCCGTGCCAAAAGGTAATGGAATGCGAAATCCTTGAAAAGAATGAAGAAAACGGGAAATGCAAGCTACTGATCCCCCGCCCGCAACCCCAACGTTCCCTAGCGCCCCTTCGGAATTTTTATTATGCTTCGCCACATAGCGTTATAACATTGCGGCAAAGCTGACTTTCAAAATGCGCTACGGTGCGGTAGCGGTGGTAGCTTCTGCTAATGTACTTTCGGGCATGCAATTTGAGTAAAAATTTGAAACTTTGTCATACAATGGCTCTATAAGGCTTGTGGCGGTCCCGTGAAAGTGTCCGAATTTTCATGCATGTCCAAACAATTATTCTTATCACTGATGTATGTTGGCGTATCCAATCTGATATTATAGTTTTCTCACAACAGCCTGCCGTCCTTCTATTTTGCATGTTTGGTTGCAACCCGTCTATAGCAATTTTCGGTTATAACAATGGAATTTTCCTGTCACTTGAGTATTGTGATAAGTGGGTTCGACTGTAGTTCATTTGTGATAGTTCACAGCGCTAAAGGGACGAGGACGAAGAAGCTGGCGACACGAGCGCTGACTCCCAACTGAAGCTTATTGAAAGAAATTACACGAATGAATACAAAACAAAACGTCAACCACGCCTCAGCAGGGCGACTGCACGTTTGCGGCAGAGCCAGAGCACGTAGACCACTCACTTGCGTCTAGACAAACAACAAAATAATAAAGCTTAAAGGGGTGGTGCCATCAAATTTCGAGGCTAAACAAGCCGGTTGTGGGTTTCCTCTGTATGCAAGGACACTCCACAGGAAGGGTCGGACACAGCAAACGTTTAGAACATATTTTAATTCACTTCCAAAGTGTACCTAAATGCTCATTCTCCCGATCGATGCCCATCGCTAGCGCATCAAAACTGACGTAGATCTATAGGAAGGACAACGAAAGTTGCAGTGACGTCACATTATATCTGTAGTGACGTGAGTGACCTCCGGACCTCCGCCACCTAAGAAACGTACGTACCGGCAAAGCATCGGTTGCTACATCACTCGCAAAGTTTCGATCGCTTCCTGGCTAAGTGCTGCGCATCTTCGCGCGAGCCTTGTGTGGTCCCGTGACCAAGTCTCCTACACTTCTACGTCACTGCCCAACTTGGCGCCCAGAAACCGAAACCGAAAGTTGTCCGCATAAATAAGGCGATATTAAATTATTTAGCGAGAATACGTGAATCTTGGTGCATGCATCATGCTTCCTAGAGCTATAAGAAACGCTTGCAGCAAAGAACGCGCAAGCCATAAATTTGGTGGCATCACCCCTTTAAAAAAAAGATGCAAATAAAATTTTCACTCGCGTTAATCAGGATGACAATCTCAAATTTAAAATCCGCAGCTATATTTTCGCTGAGGCCAACAGACGGATGGCTTATGCACTTCTCCCCTTCGCTGTTAATATTTAGCAGAGCGACGAATTGGGCTAGTTGGTGGTGGTTCATGATTTCTTGACGTTGCGCACCATCTGTCCTGTAATCCCTGTATCGTCCTCGTCTCATCATATGCAGCGCAACAAGAAATCATGAGCTGTTAATGTACATGGACTTCCATTATCTCTCTCGTGTTTTGATATTTGTGCCGAACAAACAATATGTTTTCCTCATCATCGGTCGGGATCCACAATCTCTGCAGTGTGATGGCAAGTGCAAACCGCCTGTAGCCCGCAGCGAGAATATAGTTATTCCTCCGCCAGGAGGACCATGGCAGCTGGTTGCCGAAGGCCGCCGACGCTAGAAGTACTCTATATGATACCTTTATATGCTACATGCTAAAGTGGGATATACAGTAGCTCTAGCCGACACCAACCGTACCCGCCAGTGGAGAGCTCAGGGGTTAGGACAGAGGGCATTGTATGGCAGCAGGCCATGAAAGAAAAAAAGAAACAAATCAAAAAACATGGCTGATCCATTTGTCATAAGAATCGGTACAACACGAAAGTGAAACGTGTCTTCACAGAGGTAGTTGAGCGTTTATTGTGCATTGTTTCGCCATAGGGGCGAAGGAATGAATGCTATAGCAACAAATTGTAATGTCACGCGAAGAACGGCGAGCAGCTCGATACTTGCAGCCCGCTGCTCAAGCAGAAAGGACGCACGAAGAGAACATACACAGGACGAGCGCGAACTAATAAATGTCACAGTTGTTACTTTGTGTGTGAGCAGCGCGCTCCTTTTGCAAACGCGGTCGCTACATGCAGCGACCGAAGTGGCCTTCGTGGTCTCTATAACTTAAAGGGGTGGTGCCATCAAATTTCGAGGCTATAACAAGCCTGTTGTGGGTTTCCTCTGTATGCAAGGACACTCCACACGAAGGGTCGGACACAGCAAACGTTTAGAATATATATTAATTTACTTCCAAAAGGTACCTAAATGCTCATCCTCCCGATCGAGACAAATCGCTAGCGCATAAAAACTGACGCAGCTCTATAGGAAGGACAACGAAAGCTGTAGTGACGTCACACCAGATCTGTAGGGACGTGAGTGACCTCCGGGCCAAGCTCCGCCACCTCCGCAATGTACGTACCGGCAAAGCATTGGTTTCTAGCCATCGCAGCTGTCGGCGCGTCTGTTTTGGTGGTGCTTGTGGGGCACGTGTGTTCGAGAGCAGACGATACTCAGCATGGCATGCGTCACAGCCTGGTGTGGTCACGTGACCAAGCCTACTACACTGCTACGTCACCACCCAACTCGGCGCCCAGAAACCGAAACCGAAGCTTCCTCCACGTAAATAAGGTTATATTAAATTATTTAGCGAGAATTTACATGCATCTTGGTGCGTGTATCGTGCTTCCTAGAGCTATAAGAAACGCTTGCAGCAAAGAACGCGTTAGCCACAAGTTTGGTGGCACCACCCCTTTAACGCAGACTTGCGGTGAAAGCCCAAGACGTACAAACCACCCACATCACGAGATAGGCGCGCTCGAGCAACCACGCCCTGTAGACCACGACCGCGCCCTGTAGAGTGCGCGTCTACAGGGCGTGGTCGCTCGCGCGCATCGCATCGCAACGCGCGAGGCGACGACCTTTAAAGCGCGCCCTTCGCTCCATCTTGCTAGTGATAACGAGAACATTGAAAGTGCCACCAAGCTGTGAGTACCGCCAACGGTAAATGGGGTGTACAAATAGCTCTCCGTTACTATGCTGAACAACTTACGCATGGTGGCTGGAAGTTTACGGTGACATGCACGCACAAAAATAATAAGCACATCCAGTTTATATGTGCTAGTCAATCACCGTCTGATGGCATGGCGTGTCACACGTGTACCGCATCAATGAAGCCCAGCACGGCGTGTCACACGTGGCATTAGTCATCCCGAAAAGCCTACGTGTTCGATCTGGTTACACTGCCGAGTTCGGATGCCTATCCAAATAGCTGTACTTGTAACCGCCACAATAAAAGGTACTGCAAAAAATGAATTAACTTCACGTTTTATCCTTTAAGCCAGGGGTCTCAAACTCAAGTCAGCTTGCGGGCCGCAGTCAGGCAATTTAGTCCCGCAAGGGCCGGGGCACTGAAGAAGGTAGAAGCGGGAGGGGGGGGGGGGGGTGAAGTAGTTTGTACAATTTGCTTAAAAACGCTGCCATTTGAAAGAAAATGTTCCCACATCTCATATACGGGTAATTTCTGGAGGAGGTTCGGTGCCAGGATTTCAAAAACACGTCGATACCGATCTCGAAAATGACTGAAATTTGAACGCCGATTGTGAAATATAATTTTAGTTGCACGGTTATGTTTCAAAACAAAGTGAACATGCGGGATGCCTCACGGAACAATGCGTTAAACCAGTCAGGTCTGTGTACGTGAGGAACATACCTAATACGAAAAATAAAATAAAATACGAGGGGCAAAGACAGTCATGTGAGGGCCGCGGGCCGCAACCGAGAGCCTGGCGGGCCGCGTGTTTGAGACCCCTGCTTTAATCGAACGACTACAGATACAAAATATTCTTAGAATGATGCCGTTTAAATGTGTGCTACGAAAGCATAAATCAAGCGAGGGGCAAGTTCATTCAACGGAAGACTGACAGCCCTAACCATGGCCGGGTTGGATAGGTGCGCGGCGCATTTCCAGTCCGGCCATGCCCCAACTATGAATGAATGAATGAATGAATGAATGAATGAATGAATGAAACATCCTCGCAGGAGCTCCTTTTGGAGTTTTGATTCGAAAGCGTGAAGCAGGTGAAACCCTGAAGAGCAGGGTCGTAGTCAGGGGTGGGGGGGGCTGAGGAGGTCCACCACCCTCCCCCTCCCCCTAAATTTTTCAATTTTGCATATATACACGCACAAATACAAACGCACGCCCTAACATACGTAAAGTATGAGTAAACTCCCCCCCCCCCCCCCCCCACATACGAAAAAAAATTCTGGCTACGTTACTGCTGCAATATATATATATATATATATATATATATATATATATATATATATATATATATATATATATATATATATATATATATATTGTGACGCAGCAATCAACGCGACCTTTATTAGGCCCCGAAGACACGGCGAAGCGACCACATCCAAGAGCAAAGATATCACAGTTCAGCCGAGTTACCGCAACCGAAGAAGAAGAGGCACACACACGATCATGGGCACGCACGAAGAACCGAGATGTGTCTAATGAACGCCCACACTGATTTTCCCCTCACGCCAGAGCGGCCTTCATGGCCGCAGCTTAAAGCGAAGAAGAACGTCTTGTAAAAGGCTTCATTCGAGACGCGCGAACAATCTCGGCAGCACGGCAGCGGCGGTCCGTTGGAAGAATAACAGGTGCCACGCGATAATTCACGGGTGATCTTTGCTTCAACACAGTGTAGGGAACCAATGAAGCGGAGTTGAAACTTGTCGCGCAGGCCAGGAGTACGCATAGGTGTGCAAAGCAGCGCTTCATCGCCAGGGCTGAAGGACACGACGCGATGAGGTGCATCATGTTCGAGCTTACGGTCCTGTTGCCGTGCTTCGGTGTTAAGGCGGGCGAGCTGGAGACAATGATGAAGACGAGACACGTATTCTTCACTGGAAGATGGGTAACTGGAGAGAGAGTGGAACTTTATTGAAGGGAAAAGGGAAAGGGGGATCTTGGAGCTTCTATGGTTGGGTCCCTACGTCCAGGGCTCCACTGGCCTTAGCCGCCCGCCGGACTTGATCCAGGATCGCGCGCTGCACTCCCGGGTCCGAGCTGGCGAGTTGTGCCTCCCACTGCTCCATACTAGGTATTAAAGGTTTGCCGAGAAAATTGGCTAAGTCGCTTGGCTTGCGATCGCACCCCCCACGAGATGTGGTAGAGATTCGGCCTACCGCCGCACCACGGACACACGGCCGGGTAAAGCGTTGGATGTATCGCGTGTAATTTCAATTTGTTTTGTGGGTGGTGCCGGAGGCCTTGAGCACTTCGTTGTACTGCGAGTGCGGCAAAACTGTTCAACATAACGAAATGAAGTTTGCTGAGCATTTTAACGAAGCGTTACGCAAGGTTTCGATGAAGATATATCGTCAGTAAAGCAGTTAGAAATTGATGCAGGCAATAAAAATTGGCAACACAATGAAAGTTTACGAGTGAATATCTTTTTTTTTCTTTTCAGTGTAGAACAACAATATTGAATGGGTTTCCAGGCTAATGTACTTTATGTCTACACGAAGTTGTTTTGTGATAAACAGTTCATGAATATTACTTCTTCAATTCGGCCAATTTATGGCTCTGCTTGGTCAGGCATTACCGGCGAATACTACGCCAATCTTCTGCGAGAACTACGTAAAGCCATCGTGGAAAAATGCCGATGATTAGTGACAAGAGGTATCCTCCTCCTGCACAACAACGCCCCGGTTCACGGGTCTCGTGTTGCCTATGCTGACATTCGAGAGCGTGGTTTAGATCAGCTGGACCACACCCTATAGTACCGACCTTGCCCCGAGTGACTTTTATCTGTTTCCGAATTTGAACAAATACCTCAAGGGAACGAGATTTGATTACTTGAACTCGCTTCAAACCTCCGCAGAGCGGCTTGGCAACCATGAAGAAAGTTTTAAATGCGAATGCATTTCTTAGTCGGGCTATGTGAGGCGTCCGGCGTTGTCCGCGGCGGTGTCCGCGCGCCGGCAGGTGTTATCTCTCCGCTCTCACTCCCTCTCCCATAGCAACAGCTGCGGGCGCGCGCGCTTATCCTCGCCCCTAGCAACCGGAGCATGTGGTGCGAGAGAGTGTAGGAGAGGGTAGGTGCAGTGCTTCGCCGCTCCTTCTCTCGCCGTTCGCTCTCTCTCCTCCCTGCGCCCCACTCTCCCGTCCGCTCGCGCCTCACTCTCGACCGTTCGCTGGCTGGGCGCCTCTCAAGGCGATGGCAGAAGTCGGTGAAGGCGAAATCTCTCGGCGCAAGAAATGCATTCGCATTTCCCCACGATTCCCTTCGGGGAGGTGGGGGGCATTTTTCTTCTTTTTTTTTTTTTTTGCAGGGTATCAAAATCACTCCGGAAAAAGCCGGAGACGTGTATTAGTGTGTGGGGAGATTACGTTGCAAAAATTTTTTTCTAAGGTCTGGCACTTTTCCTGGTATGCGACTAGGCATGGGTGAATATTCGAGTGCTTCGAATATTCCAGCGAATATTCCAGTATTCTAATTCGCTTCGACACCAACTCAAATTATTCGAAATTTCGACGTATTCGAAATGAATTAACGGACATACATATGACCTTTTTTTCAAGAAAAGACGCAGCGATTCTGGTATCTGCTTTCGCGTGGAATCTGCAGCGAACAATATATGGTGCGAGGCAAATAACCAGTACGGACCGCTGCACGGAATAGACCCGACGTGCAGATTTCATATATGCCACAAGAACTAGCCAGGCAAGATGACACGTGCATTCGCCGGCTGAGAGCACAAGATCAGGCAGTCGGACACCCCTACGTGCACCACATGTAATAGCCGGGACGACTTAAAGCACGTCCGCTGCGACTGTTTCCAATACGACGCAGAACGACAGATTCTGAAGGCATAACTGCATTTGCAACGCGGCTTGAGCTTGGAGCTGTGGCACTTCCTCGGCCCGTGGCAAGACAGCGGTTGGGCGATGCACAACAAAAAATCGTGCGCACGGGGTGGATGGGGGGGGCGCAGGGAGGGGCGTCCACCTTTCCTAGTCACATAAGAGGGGGGGGGGGGGGCGCAAAGGCTGCCCCATACATTGACTTAATGGGAGGAAAGCACTGCGACCTTCGCCCCCCCCCCCCCCCGTGTGCCCTGAGCACAAAACCCTGCGCACAAAAGCGCTGTTGGGGTTTTTGACGACCACTCGACTTAACGAAACTTTATAAATGACTCTTTTGCGTATATAAGTGTGTTTGGGAGTGTACGTATTATTTGGGTGTATATGTGATCGTTGTATATACCATAGTCATCACCCGACACCTGGAGTAGTAAGCCAGGCGATAAAACAGGCTAACATCTCCGGGAATTTCATTAATTGTCTGTTTATCTCTATTTGATAGGAATGTGCGAATATTCGAGTTTCGAATTCGAATCGAATAATACTCAATCGAATAATTCGATTCGACTTTCGAATACCTAGTATTCGAAGTTTCGAATAATTCCGACTGGACGAATATCTAAAGCGTGACACAGGCCAATGGTGCAACTTGGTTAGGGTGGAGCGGCTAAAACTAACGCTAACGTCGTCACAGAATTGCCTTCCGTTAAAACTTTCACCGATATACTGGTTCAAAAGTGAGCGCATGTTTCTTTTAAATGAGATTATGTCATTTCCGCACGTCATGGCTCCAGCAGAAAAGGCCAGAGAACAGTCTGGGAGACTGTCGAACTGCTAGCGTCAAAAAATAATCAGCACTGAGCTCAGACCTTATAGTCAAGAGTTTCAAAAACACTTGAATGAGCTCCCCTGAACCCAAGAGAGGATAACCCTTTGAAATAGTGGAAAGCGCACAGAGCTGCACTTTATTCAGGTATCGCCAAAAATGCTTTGCGATGCCTGGCCATACCTGCTACTGAGGCGCCCAGTGAGCGCATGTTTTCAACTGCAGGAAACACCGCAACATCACGGCGAGAAAGCATGACTCCAGGTCATGAGGAAGAACTTGTGCTTCTGCATGACAATTTGTAGTCTTTCAGTGGCAGTCAGTAACCGCGTTAAGTGCTCGAGGACATGAACAGATTGCATTTCTTTGTTCTTTCTTTCAATTTTCAACAAAATCGACATTTTGGCCACTATTCAGCACTATTCGATTCGAATTCGATTCGAGATGAAATTTCACTATTCGCACACCCTACTATTTGACCGCACGTAACCTCTCTGTAAAGGTGGTTTCACTGCGGCGTGTTGTTGCTCTGCTGTGAAACCATCTGCCTAGGGGAAATCCGCAAAACCGCGAAGCCACACTTCAAGGTTAAACGTTCATATTACCTGTTCCTCCTTTAATTATCATTTCATTTGAAAAGCTTGTTGTGCGGCTTATGTGTGCTACGTTTAGTAAATTTTAAAGCGTAACGTATTTTACCGCTTATAACTTGCATTGTACTGCCATTCAAATCTTGCTACTATTCAAAGTTTCTTCCACTTCCCTTCGAACCAAGGAAGTGACATTCGCACATGCCCAAGCCCAGTTTTTAAAGATATTGTGCAGGTTAGTTGGGGCATGACAAAGGTGTTCATCTTTCTTTCAAATACGTGACATATAGTATTCGAACTATTCGATTCGAAATTATTCGACCAAATCAGTATTTGCTTCCAATGCGCTCCGACCCTCAAATTTACTATTCGCCCTTCCCTACTTATTACCTCAGCCATGCCCAGACGTATACCATTTAATCGCGTCGGCATCGACATCTACGGTGCCCTTTCCCAGCAATCCTGACGGTAACCGTTGCATAATCGTAGCCGTTGATCACCTCACACGGCATGCCGGAACACCGAGCTCTCCCGTCGTCAACAGCGCCACTTTCATTCTCAACAAGCTCGTTTTGCGTCACGGAGCTCCTCCAGAGTTGCTGAGCGACCAGGTTCGTGTCCTCTCGGACGTCATCGCAGCATTGCTCCGTGAGTGCCGCGTCGTTCACTTCACCGGTGCCTATCATCCACAAAGCAACGGGATGAGAGAACGTTTTAACCGCACTCTCGGTGACATGTTGTCTATGTACATCTCGTCAGGCCGCTCCATGTTGAGATCGAGTACTTCGATTTGCTTTGTTCGTTTGTAATACCGCCATTGAAAGCACTACTGGGCTCTGCCTTACTGACGCAAACCTTCTCGCAATATGTACTATCTGCGTCAAATGAAACCCGAACAGCGGCAAGCATTCGCAGTGGTATAGTGCGTCCCGTCCAGTTATCACCGTGGACAGGCGCGCGCATCCAGTTCTGCAGCACTGCGCATGTGTGCGCGCCTGTCCGTCGTGATAACCGGACCGCGAATGCTTGCCGCTGTTCGGGTTTCATTTGACGCAGATAGTACACCATTGTTTTGTGCCGACGCGGCGCCTCAGAGTCTGAGTCTGAGTCTTTATTCCAAGACATGCATAGACAAATACATGGCTGAGGAGAAGAGAAAAAAAGCTTCTCAATCGCGGCTTGACAATGCTTCCTTCCCCCGCGTATGCATCGGTACTGCGGTATGCACAGAAAACAAACAGCACATGCTAATTATGTGGCAAGAAAAACCCAGAAAAAAAAAAACTAGAAAAACACGGTGCACAATAAAATGGTCAACGCTACAAATACAAATCATCTCAGGATACATTCAATGCAAGTTACAGACACACAGAAAAGAAATATAGTGGCGGGGCAATGTACACAGTAACGAAATAATTGTCGAAGAGAATTACAAGAAAGTTCTTGGATTAGAGTGCACGACTCTTATCCAGGCGGCTCTACATACGCTGAAGAATGCCGCCAAGACCAGTGACGCCAGAAGCACCGCCACGACGCATCCACTACAACTACGAGCTACACTCCTGACTCGCTCGTCTAGCTGCGTGTACCGTCTACCAGGGGCGTAGACAGAAATTTCTTTTTTTTTTTTGGGGGGGGGGGGGGGGGGGGGGGCAGGCAAATGGTTATGTTGCGCTATGTATGTCATGGCGGAAAAAAAATGCCCCCCCCCCCCACCTCCCCGAAGGGAATCGTGAGGAAATGCGAATGCATTTCTTGCGCCGACGCCGACTTCTGCCATCGCCTTGAGAGGCGTCCCAGCCAGCGAACGGTCGAGAGTGAGGCGCGAGCGGACGGGAGAGTGGGGCGCAGGGAGGAGAGAGAGCGAACGGCGAGAGAAGGCACTGCACCTACCCTCTCCTACACTCTCTCGCACCACATGCTCCGGTTGCTAGGGGCGAGGATAAGCGCGCGCGCCCGCAGCTGTTGCTATGGGAGAGGGAGTGAGAGCGGAGAGATAACACCTGCCGGCGCGCGGACAACGCCGCACAACGCCGGATGCCTGACATAGCCAGACTAAGAAATGCATTCGCATTTAAAACTTCGAGGGGGGGCACAGGCCCGGTGTGCCACCCCTTGGCTACGCCAGTGCCGTCTACCACGCCTGGCCTTTCCATCAAGCTGGTATCCAGGAACCACGGTACGTATCGCGTGCTTCACCAAACATCGCCGGTGAACGACCTGATCGAGCCACTGAAACCTCTTCTGACCGTCGCCGTCGTGGCCAGGAAATATTCAACGTGTCCCGACTCGAGCAGTGCTACGATCCACCTGCGTTGATCTCTCGCCCCTATGTCGCCATGATGGCTCCTTATTCCGAGGAGATTGATTGTACTGAATGCGAAATACGTACTCCCTCTGCTATTGGAGAGAAGCAACGGCCAGACCCTCTTGAAGTCCAATGTTCTCATTTCACCCTACATAGGCCCAAAGGAGGTTCCACGTGGGGTTTTAACTGTACTTTAGGGGCCCGGCTGTCGTCGTCTCGTGTCTAGTGAGTGAGTGAGTGAGTGAGTGAGTGAGTGAGTGGTGAGTGAGTGAGTGAGTGAGTGAGTGAGTGAGTGAGTGAGTGAGTGAGTGAGTGAGTGAGTGAGTGAGTGAGTGAGTGAGTGAGTGAGTGAGTGAGTGAGTGAGTGAGTGAGTGAGTGAGTGAGTGGATAAACTTTTATTTGGTCCAGCAAAAAGCGATAAAACGCGCACCCGGCTAATACCACGACGAGAACGACAGGTCTAGCCGGCCGGCGCGATCACGAGTGCGCTGGACGGTCCAGGATTGGATCTTCATAGACGGGACTTCGCAAGAGCGTGTCCCACTCTTCCTTCGTGAACTTCGGGTCCAACGAGCCGCACTCCCAGAGCCTGTGAGGCGAAGTAGCAACCTCGCCACAGGCCGCGCAAGACCTATTCGCGTAAATGTCCGGATACATGCTATTAAGGGACGCCGGATTTGGGTAGGAGTTGGTTTGCAGGGGTCTGAGCGTGACCGCCTGCGGCCTGCTTAGCTTGGAATGAGGTGGCGGAAAGACCTTTCTCTTCAAGTAAAATAATTTAGTTATTTCATTGTGCGTGCGAGGAGCGTCCCTGAGATCGGGCGACTTTCCTCGTGTCTCGTGTCGTAGCTTGGCGTAACGCTCAGTGCCAAGCAGATCCTAGCATACCATGTATCCATGCGCAGTAGTATAGTTTATCATTGCTATATACGAATGCGTTGCACATGAGGGATAAAACAACTCTCTATACTCCATCTCAGCAGTACCTTGCAGCACTGTGGAAGTTGCAAGGCTTGTTAGCCAATAGGAAAGGCGAAAGCCCCTCAAGCCATGTTCATCCGCGTCGCGTCGTCTGCACGTCGTCTCTTTGGCGTCGGCTCGCGTACCTTGTCGATAGCTGCTCCCCGCAGTTAATATAACAAGCAAAAACCTCTTCGCGAACGCCACTTCGTTGTTTCTTTGATGGTCAGAAGCCCAATTGTATACGGCGCGTTCGCTGGCGTTTCTGAGGAACGCAGTTCTTTTTTAACAGCATTCACATTACAGCTTTCACCGGGTTCTTTTTTGACAGCAACAAATGCATTACGCTACTACTCTTGCTTCTTTCGGAAAATACTGGATGTTCGACCTAAAACGCTCCGTAGATTCAGTCAACGCACTTTCAGCGGCCATCACGTAGCTTTCTTGAGTACATTAGCAAATTATTGGCACAGAAAACAATATACATAATCAGGGCGTTTCGCATCGTCATTGCATCACCGGCGCTAATGTTGTAGTGCCATCTGTTCAGTTGACATCAAACCACTTTTACCGCTCGGCACTGCCTTGGTAGTCCTAGCAGCATCAAAACAAACGAGCGATCTAAATAATAGCGAAGAAAGATACCTGATGCTTTGTCCTCAGCGTTAGATGAGACGAAGCGATGAGAGATTATACCACTTATTTCTTGCTCTCCGGGCAGAGAGCCAGTAAGAAGCACGAATAAGGATGGAAGCGGGCGGCCTGGGTTGTATGGGAGCTGCCATGTTGCTGTGCGTCATCGCGGTTAGGGTGGCTATTACGATTACCCGCGTGTAATATTTTCGAAAATGCGAAGTGCATTCATGAAGGGCCTAACGTAACATATCTCGCTATAACGCATCATGCAAGAAGCACAGTGAAAACCCTTGTACCTTGTTGACAATGAAACAGTTACGCCCGGAACTATATTATGTGCTGCGCAAGGATACTGCCTGTGTACGCCTCGTAGATTTGGCAGTGCTGCAAGGTAGTTGTGAGATGGAGTATAGGACAAAATGTAAAGCCGAAGGAATAGTTTTATAACTTTGCGAGAATTTAATGCCAAACTAGTATGTCTGTGGCGCGGGGTATGCGGCTGCTGTGGGGTCGTTCCGGACACTGACGAACGCTGGAAAGGAGATGAAAGACGCCACGGCGATACTTGCATAAGTATTCTCATAGTACTAACGAATCAATCAATAAATAAAGACGTTGGGTTACGCTTTAATTCTATTATTCCAGTTTCTCTTCAGGACAACCATTTAACCGTCCGGTCTAACAAGCAAATAATTATATTGCACTCATTGCTTTACGCTTGCTTTTCTTTTCTGTGTAATCATTAGTTAATACTCTACGCATTTAAAATTTCTTGGCTATTCTTCCAGTGTTGGTACGAACCATATGTGAAGTAACATCATCATCATAATCGATTCCGATCGAGAACAACGTTTTAGGGAAAGCTGCAAACAAGGAGTTCAGAAAGAAAAAAAAAAAACAGCAAAAATCTACGTTTACGCACCACTTAGATAACTCCCGAAGCAGATTCTGCATGGACTTCCCATTCGTTCGTTCCATCTCTCGTTCGTTCGTTCGTTCGTAGCACACAATAAAACCCGTAGCACACAATAAAACGCCACAATTTCAAGCATTTTCTTTATTTTGTTGTCGTTTGCTTAAAGGTTAAAATTAAAAAGTTAATTTCTTCTTTGCAGAACTTTTTATTCCACACCTTACAAGTAAAATTGTTTGGTTAGGCAGTCAAACTCAGCAATGTAACCAGATCGAGTGCGGAGTCTTTTCAGGCTTACTTAAGCTAGGTGTGCCGCGTGTGTTGGGTTCCAGCGACAGTTTACTGTCTGGTCAAAGGAGGTGACAAAACGAATTTTAGTTAGACACTGGAAGAAGTTGCGTACCAAGTAAAGAGCTTCATGCTACAAGAAGTTTTCTAATCGGTCCATTAGAAGTTCCTAGATTTCAGGGGGGGCACCTCCTTGAAATGGTCATTTCTCGCTCTGCATGCCATGGCGAAAAAAAAATTTAGGGGGGGGGGGGGGGGGGGGCACGTGCTCGCTGTGCCACCCCCTGGCTACGCCGCTGCCAAGCACCCGAGACGCGAGTGGTGGTGTGTCGGTGTTCTCTGCGCTTTATCTCTGCGAGCTATGCCGAATGCGCTTTCGCCTATCGCTTGGCTTTCAACTTATTACTGAGCATGAAAGCCGCGACATTTGTACGGGCGCGAGAGGTATCATCAGTCAGTGCCGCGTGATAATTTGAACGCGGAAGATAAACGAGCCTATATAATGAGCGCTGGAACGCGGTAGAAAATTAGTTTCGTTGTAAGGGGTGGCGTCCGCACGATGCGCAAAGCGCGAGAATACAAACGCATGCGAAACGAAAGGAGATTAGTACCGCATTTCGCTGCGATTCACAGTAGAAATTAAAAAAAGAAAACACGCACACATTCCGTTTTTGTACGGTACGGTACGAAGAACTTTATTTAAAGATTCCGTTTTCGTGTTTTATTATTATTGCTCGCAAGTTCTATTCATCTATTCAAGCAACAAATTACACAAACTACACATGTCACGTCAAATAATTATCGCAGTTTCACGTGCTACTGTGGGCGACGTCAGAGCACTGCCAACTACGTACGTAGGGTCATTCTTTCTCGTATGTCACTTTGAGCACAAATTAACAGTATTTATGCTGCGATGGGGTTCTTGTGATGATAGTAACTTAGTAACTACTAAAAACAAAAAAAAACTAGCAGTTGTTCCGTGTACGAATACAACCGATGAGCGAAGCTCCTTAGAAATGGGACGCACGCGGCGTTCGGCGCGCGCGGCGTTTCATTGTCCAGGCAACAGACCAACCAGTGGGTGGGCGACAGGGTGAAGCGATGGTTTCGCGCGTTGGCCGGTCTGAGGGGAGAGGGCAGAGTCGAAGAAAGAGGGAGAGGGAGACTAATCTGCCTCCGTTTCGCATGTGTTCGTATTCTCGCGCTTTGCGCATCGTGCAGACGCCATCCGCGTTCCAGCGCTCATAAAGCTCATTTATCCTCCCGCGTTAGGGGGAGACGCCACAGCTGGCACCGTGCCAGGGAGCTTCAACGGCGACGGCGGGGTGCCGGCCTAAGGATCTTCGCTCCTAAAAAGCCAGGACTTCTTCCCATGGGCGTCGGCAGGATTTTGTCTTGGGGGGTGCAAACCCTTGTTGCATTGCTGCTGGGGGGAGGTGGGAGCGTTGGTGTAGCTTGCGCGGGGGGGCAAGTGCTGGTGTGGCTTGAGGGGGGGGCAAGTGCCCCCCTTTGCACCCCCCCCTGCCGACGCCCATGCTTCTTCCCCTTCCCTGGCTTTACTTCAGGTGACCACGCCCCCTAAAACGAGTGGAGATCCGCCCCTGCTGGTATGAATTAGTGTGCCGATGACTGCCTGCTCTCCTAGTGCTAGCACGTGCGCTTGTGTGGAGAAACTTTTTTTTTTAGCGCTGTGTGGTGTCCATATGTGCCTTCTTGCGTCCGTGTGTCGTTTTGCGCTTCATCAAAAGCTTTTTCAAATGAATCACCAACAAGCCCACACTGCAACTCTTGTGTGGATAAGCCTGGCGAGGCATCGCCTCTGATGAACTTGGGCTTTGTGTTGTCGAGGAGGTGTCAGAGAATCGGCCATGTCCTCCCGTCGTTCGTTCATCCCATTGTTGTCTATACACACCTCAATGCCTGCTTAGTTCGGCAACCTTCTTTCGGAGTTTACGACATATATAGTCCACACTTTTCTGTTTCTAGATGATTTCGCGATATGCGGCTATTATCGGATTCCTGCAAAAAAAAAAGAAAAAAAAGCTAATCAGAACATTGCATTAAGTTCAAAAATTCAGAATTCGCGCCTTTCGCGAGGGACTATTTCCTTGACGTCACCATTGGACACGTTATGATCTACGCGCGTGTAACACCAGGTCCAGCTTTTCTTTTTAATGTAACAAAGTATGACAACATATCCGCACAGTTAGGTTACGCCAGAGCAATGTTCAGGCACCACAAAGCCACAAAGGACGTCAAGTGATAAAACTACTTTTTCTTGCGCAGCCCTGACGGCCACGGCGCACCTCGTAGCTTCCACTCCACTGCACGGAACAGTTTCGTGTGCGGACGCTGTTTACCGCTTACGTTAAGTATATGGTTTAATCCCTAAAGTTTTGTGGATCACGGTGATGCTTGTATGACTGCCGCAACGCGTAGTTTGCGAAAGTCAACTGACCGCAGCGAATTAACTTTGTGACCGTGGCAGCTTTGTGTATCATGAATCAAACGAAACAGGCGCCGTGCAGTGCGCCACGCTTGACGTACTCGTGGATATGTGGGCCCTCGCTGACATAACTAGTCGTGAGCGAATGTTCCGCATGCTTATCGAGGTAATAGTTAATGTGTGTAGCTCTTGTTGTTAGTTGAATGGCTTTGAAAATGTGCTTGGGCGAACTTAGTTCAGCGCTGTCATTCGGAAAGTATTGCTCCGCAGCGCAGTTGGTGCAATATAATTTCGTTTTTGCATTGTACTTGATCAGCCACCGCGAAGAGAACGAAATGATACGATGCTGAGACAAAAGAAGCGCAGAGAATAAACACTTGCGGAAGCAATTAACGTCGCAATTTTGCGACGAGCCGGTGTTCATATTCCTTTCTCGTTGCCTCGTATGCCGCTGATATCTGCGGTAAGTTGGCCGCCGCCTGGACTAAGATTTCAAAGAACAGTAAACAAATACAAACATTAATCGTAACGCACAACGCAACGTTTTTACAAGCTTTTAAAATGGGCATCAATGCGACGCCATATCGACTTGGGGGTATAGCTCAGTGGTAGAGCATTCGACTGCAGATCGAGAGGTCCCCGGTTCAAACCCGGGTGCCCCCCTCTTTTTTTTTTTTTTCCCTTCATTTTTGTGTTTTTTATTTAGAATTCATTTGAGCGGCGTTGCACCTTTTCGGAGGCGTCACAGTTACGTGGACATTAACCGCGCGTCAAATCAATTAAGAGGCACCTCATGAGTGCATGCAGCACCTCTTCCTCAGAACAGCTGCCAGAAATTAAAGGGGGGGGGAAAAAAAGCTCAGTTACGGCGAATTCATTTTTTATAGACAACTGACGACGTTAATTTGATTAATAATTGGCCTTAGCCAGAATTTTATAGTGGGGCAGTGGCGCACATTGAGGGGGTGTGGTTTTGGCGGGTTCACCCGCTTCCCCAGCCTTTAATATATATATATATTTGAATTTTGTATGCTGAAATATATGTGCACACATACAAACACATGTAGAAGCTTACAGAAAGGGGGTCAGACCCCCCCCCCCCCCCTTTCCACTAAAAATATTTTCTGGCTAAGCCCCTGTTGGGGGAGAGGGGGGACAGTCTGAATCCACAAGTGTGAGGATGTTTGCATGTATGTAGATGCATATATAAACATACCACATAAAGATCTTTGAAGGTGTTCATCATTTTTTGCCAACGTTCAACATGCAACATCATTTTCGCTGCGTGAAAAAGTCATATCGCGCACGTGGCCAGGAACTGGTGAACGACACTCGCTACAAGCATGAAGCAATATAGCAGCTTCTTGTGTTGCATTGTGCATATTTGCCAAAATCTATTTCCCACGTTTGTTATGTTCTTCTGTAAGGCAGTCTTAGTTGTTGGTTAACTCCACCTTTCTTTCCACGATTCCATTTTGCTCATTTCTATAATCTGTGCATGGAACGCGGGCTAAGGCCGGCTTTGTGTTGAACGGCAGAGTCATTTTGTGGCCACCACACACCCAGTTGTGGCCGCTCACACAGGGCTGGCCTGCCTGATGAAGTGGCACTTGTGACCATAGAGTTTCCTATAAATACACTAGAGGGAACTCTGGCGCTAGTGTCTATGGGGGGCTGCAACACACAGCGCTTCAGCCAGCATGGGAATCACGGGTAGTACACAAATTTGCCTAGTCTTGCCTAGTCTTCGTTCTTTTGGCTGCGTGTGGCCTGAATTCGCTTTGCCGCAATACGAAGTTCAGCAAAGGTTTAGCAGTTACGCTTCACCACCTTGACCATTTTAGGCTTACGAATTCAAATACGTTCACGAAGTTCCCAACGGTCCATTCTTTTTTCCGAAACAGAACGAAAGCGCAACAATAAACAAAGCCACAAGTGCGTTCGAAGCTGGAACCACGAACACTAAGCAAATTTGTGTACTACCCATCATTCCCATGGTGGCTGAACGATCTCAGCGCCAGAGTCCCCTCTAGTTAATTTTAGGAAACTCTATGCTTGTGACTGCTGCGCCTTATATAGTTTTGACCACGGGAGAATCCCACAAGAGATGGCCATCTTGCGAGCAGAGTTTGAATAAGACACCTCTCTCCGCCAATTTGTAAGCGAATCCCCACGAGGACAGCACATATAGTCAGTTTGAAAACATGGAAGGTACTTAACATAAGAGCTGTTTTTGACTTCAGGAAAAGTCAGATCAGCCACTTTCGTATACTGAAACATGCTGTAAATCCATGATATGGAGCTGCATTCCAAGGCTGCAGAGATATTCACTACTTTCCCAAGACATGTAGTCTGTAAATTTTCGTGGTTGACTGTACGGGACTGTACCTCATTATGAGGACAGTTCATAGTTGCTGGTGACAACACATTAGGGGCATGTTTGATTCCAGTATCTAGTGTGCAACACATGTAAGCGAGTGACAACCAACAAAGACAGGCACCTCTCTTCGTCGGTTGTCACTCGGTCCTAGCCTTGTGTTGTGCGCTAGATGCTGCAATGGAATTGCAACATGCCCAAACTAATGCAATTTTGCGTTTGTTTGAGCGTAGGTGTGTTTACCACATAGGTCGGCAAAGAAATTGGAGCTCACTCAGACTAACTCAAGAAATATATTTTGCTGTAAGGACTCACTCGGACTCAGACTTGCTGTACATTTTTTCAACCGAACTCGCTCGGACTCATACTCACTGTACTTTTTCTCGACTGGACTCACTCGAACTCACACTAACCAACATATTACTCAGCCAGGCTCCTCATGGCTTCACGTGAGTCTGAGTGAGTTGACTCATGAGTCCGTTAGCTTTTTAAATCTTGGTGTGACTGCTCTTTAACACCAATACCTTACGTAATCAGCGCTCTACAATATGCCTTTATATCTTCTACCTTCAAATACCCTACCCCTCATCCATCACTCACTGTGCTAGAGGCTAGAATTTTACAGCACATACAAATGAATTGCCTGATCACCCCCTCTCGCCTTTTAAATGCGAAGCATTTCTTTGAGTACTGTAAGCACTCTTGCGTTTCTTTCTTTCTTTCTATCTACCTAGCTAGCTATCTAGCTAGCTGCCTACATCTGGGTGCTCTCGTGATCGCCTCCTTAACTTGGTGCAGACCGAAATTTGTATGGTAGGGTAAGAGGCATTGACGAATATGTCTGG
Source organism: Rhipicephalus appendiculatus (assembly GCA_030522465.1). Classification (NCBI taxonomy): domain Eukaryota; kingdom Metazoa; phylum Arthropoda; class Arachnida; order Ixodida; family Ixodidae; genus Rhipicephalus; species Rhipicephalus appendiculatus. The sequence continues at coordinate 86,292 of JALIZH010029784.1, forward strand.
CTGGTCCTGACATGAATATCATGAAAATCCTGTCGCATACGTCGTCAAACCCTTTCCTGCAGACACGTGTGGCACATACCCGTATACCACAGGCCGCGGTATGCGGGTATGCGCCACAGGTGTTTGACAATTTATATCTACCCAGGAACGGCGAGGACAGACATTAGTAATTTAAATGCGAGAGCGTTAAGAAAAACTGACATTGGCAGCGTTGACCCGACAAATGCAAATAATAAATATCAGGGTCCCAGCAGGAATCGAACCCAAGCAATCTGCGTGGCAATCAAGTATTCTACCACAGAGCCACGCCATGTCTCGGAAATGCTTTGGAAAAAGACCCTATGCAGGCATAATGTTGGTGCAACGTCAATCGTGGTTCCAGTGCTGGCTATCTAATTTTATAAACATTACATATGTACTCCTGAGGCAGGCGTCATGTCGGGTTAACATCAATTGTATACTTAAGTGCCATCCACTGTAGTTGGTCCACGAAGCTCTATCCAGGGCTACCATCCTCGCAAGCACAAGTGCTACATATCAGCTTACCGCTTCTGGTGTTGGTAATACCTATGTTTCTGTTGGCATCGTTACGCAACTGTAAAGAACTGTTTATATGAAACATATGCGGCTGTTGAACATATGTCTGTGCGTACATTTGTACATGTCTTTAACGTCATTTCGTAATGTTTCACTCAAAAAAATTACAACTCCGTCACCTTGCCTCCCCATGCTTCGCATAACATCAATTACAACTTTTGTTATAATTATTTATATTTATGTTACTTAAGTGTGCTTCGTATATGTATTGTTATTTTATGTATTCCCTCCCTGTAATGACCCGCAAATGTGGGTTAACAGTATGTTCAAATAAATAAATAAATAAATTCCCATGGTACTTGGGATCTGCCAATTTTTTATTAAATGCGAAGCATTTCTTTGCGTACTGCAGACACCTTGAGCGTTTCTATCTATCTATCCATCTATCTAGCCACCTATGTCAGGGTACTCTAGGATCACCTCCTTGACTTGGGGTAGACCAAAATTAGCATGGAAGGGTAAAAGGGTTTGACAGTTGTGCCTGTCTGATGATGACATGAATAATGTGAAAATCCTGTCGCGTACGACGTCAAACCCTTTCCTCCAGACACATGTAGCACATACTCGCATACCACGGGCCGTGGTATGCGGGTTTGCGCCACAGGGGTTTGACAGTTTATATCTACGGAGGAAGTGTGAGAATAGATATTGATAATTTAAATGCAAGGGCGTTAAGAAAAACCGACATCGGCAGCGTTCACCCGAAGAATGCAAAGAATATATGTTATGGTCCCAGCAGGAATCGATCCCAAGCATTCTGCGTGGCAATCAAGTATTCTACCCCAGAGCCACGCCAGGTCTCGGAACTCCTTTGAAGAAAGACCCTATGCAGGCGTAATGTAGGTGAAACGTCTATTGTGGTTGCAATGCTGCCCATCTAATTTTATAAACATTGCATATGTACTCCAATGAAACAAGTGTCACATTGGGTCAGCCTCAATTATGCTTAAGTGCCATGCACTGAAGTTTGCCTACATAGTATCCAGGTCTACCATCCTCGCAAGCTCACGCACTACATTTCAGCTTACCGCTTCTGGTGTTGGTAATTGGCAATACCCGCGTTATTCTTGGCATCGTTACGCAACTGTAAACAGCTGTGCGACTGTTCACCATACATGTCTGTGTGTATAACATTTGTGCATATGTTTAGCATCGCAACGTTTCGCTCAACAAAAAATTGCACCATCTCCCGCTAAAGGGAACCATTTGTGGATGCGAAGCAGCGGGGAGATGGTTAGCTTGAGCGGGAGATGGTGTAATTTTATTGAGAGCACGAATGAGAATGTATAAGAGGAGAGAGAGAATGTGGTGGTTGTGTGTTTATTTATTTAGAGACCATATGCGATTCCTAGCGTCGGTGCATGTGGCGTTTTGAAGACGACGGCCTTGTGGTCGGTGAAGTGTAGCGTCAAGGGTTGCTTTTCCAGAGTTTTCATTTGGAAGTTTGCGAAGATCAGGTCCAGTGGCGTAAATCATGGGGGGGGGGGGGGGGGTCAGGGGGGTCCTGACCCCCCCCTGTGCTCAGGCTGGGGGGGGGACACCCCATGCAAGTGTCCCCCCCTTGAGATTTATCTTCCAAACGTCACATATGAATTTTTTGACAGTCAAGGACAACGAAGTTTCCGCTATATCTGTGCGGAGCAAAGCGTAAGCGATGCTCAACTAAAAGCGTCTATTGTATTGGGTGGAAGAGGTGAAGGACGAAGAGACAGGGTAATGAATCAGTCTGAACTTGCCGTCACGCACCAGCTTCCTCTTGGTTGAGTGATTTATGTGGTGCTGGGAAGGTACATTCAGCTTTGTCTGTAATGTGCGTTTCAGCGTAGTTCCAATGGTCCTGTTGGTGCATTGTCTGGGTTGGACAGCTCTACCAATGGTGCCCAGTTTGTGAGCTTTTGAGCTACCGCATTAGTGCATTCAAGAAAGGTGTGTCCAGCTGTTTAGACGATACACACGTTGTGTAACATTGTGGGGTGCAATGACGTGAGGATATTGAGTGTGTAGGGTTTCAGCATCCCCTTCGCTATGTTCCTGCAGGCAGTTAGTGAATAATAGTGAATGGAATGTTGAAGCACATTTTTAATCAGGCCAAACATGTGCAGCTAGGATGTCAACAAAAAGAAAATGCATTCTGGTGTTTTACGCAACAAAACAAACATTCATTGACGAGGCATGCCACAGTGCGGAGGACTCCAGATTAATTTAGACCACCTGTGGTTCTTTAATGTGCAGCTAAATGAATGTATGCGGGTGCTTTTATATTTTTCCATCATCGAAATGGGGCTGTTGTGGCTGGGATTAGAACCCACAGTGCTCTGCAGTGCATTGCCACAGTTGCTAAGTCACCACAACAGGTGTATGATGTCACAAAACAATTTGTTATAACAGTTGTCCTTAACTACATGCAATGGCAATGACACACACACGCACACATGCACACACACACACACTAATGATATCTAGTGAGAGAGATGAAGGGCACTGGATCAGCCGTTATCTTTATACTTTGTTTATTTGTCACCTTTGTTTGCTCGCTGCAATAACAAAAAGCACTTTGGGCTGAGTCTTGTAAAAAAAATGCTCGAAATCAAGAACAATGCAATGGTAGTACTGGTCAATTAGAAAACTCGATACCCCGTCCCACTTTCATTGTCTTTCACAGTAACGCCGCATCCTCGTCGAGGCGGCAACATTGGGTGCAGTCGCGGCGTGAAAAATGCGCGGGCCTTTACACGACACAATGTAAAAAGCGACATGGCATCGTCCCAGCAAGAGACATTTCTAGACACAAACACACGCTGCTCACAGACAAGCAAATCCTCAGAGAATATGACGAAAGTGACGCAGCCGTGACAAGAGCAGAACTGGAGCAGAGGTCGAATGCCCAACCGCTGTTTCTTACGAAATGAGCGCAGTTCTTCTAGTGGTGGTTGCTGGCAGCTTCCCCCTGCTCTAGCTTTGCACTGACAAAGCTACACGACAAAGCAAAGCACAATTTCAGTTCGACAACAACATTCCTTCTGCTGCTATCACTTTCAAAAGCCAACAAAACTTAGTAACTACAGGACCGACAGAGCTGCGGTGTGCAAAACCTTGGGCAATGCAAAGCGACGCGATGCTTCGTTGTAAAAAGAATGGTGGAAAGCACCACAGAAAGAAGACTGCGTAGAAAAGCTGTGACGCCGGAGAACATTGGGTGCGAACTGTCAACGCCGGTGTAATGAGACCATAGTGTGGAAGTCCAGTGTAGACACATTATGCGCAACATTCTTGTTCATTAACAGGAGGCACACCGGCATTGACCGGCTATGAGCAACGACACGCTAATTTAAAACAAGAGATGGCCTTTCCTGTTCGTACAATGGAAGCAGCAAAGAGTACAAGCTGACGACATATCACATTATGCCAAATAGGATTCGGCACTACATACTGTAAAGCATACACAGAAAGTAGTGCGGAAGCCTATATGGAGCACTACCTCAAGTAGAGTGCGTATTACACAAGACGACACGTTCCCGTGCATGATTATCAGCTACCTTCATTTGGAAGCCTCTTCTCATGCCTGCGGCAATGTAAAGCCAGCATTTTGTAGCGAGTTCGATGCGAAGCGCAGATCTGTAGACAGCCCCAAGAGAGCAGCGGTAGGGCTGCAGAAGCTGCGTGTTTGTTCGTGGGAGCAATTTGCATTGTCCAAGGTCGCAGCATTCTGTCAGGCAGCTATTGCATACATCCATTAACCTTGTGAGGTGGAACATCTAACTTTTTTTTTTAACCAAACAAACGTAAAGCTTGTGACGCCACTTACAGCCAATAGCATCTGCACTTTCTCACAGATGATTCAGAGCATAAGCAGTCTGTCTGCAGAACGCTTCACAGTTTACCAAAAGCTGGTGCTGGAGGTCCTGTTGAATATCTTTGCGTTACGAGGGGCACATGAAAACAAAATGCTTGCAGCAAACTTGATCAGGATTGATCAATCCCAATGAATCTGATCAGTCACTCAGGATTGCACGTCCGGCAATCAGGATCAAATGATCAGGATATCATCCAGGATCAGGATTGCATGTAACCTACCTGAAGCACTAAAACATGCAGATGAAGAGGTCATACTGAAAAGGTGACAAACGGCACATGCACCAAACAGGCCAGAACCCAGTCGGCTAGCGACGTGGCAGTTACAACAATCACGGAATTGACAGGCTAAAAACACGAGTGTCTGGGTAGACGGTACTGGTAACTAGGCAGTGATCAGGGGTGCTGCTAGAGGTTGTAAAACCCGGAATTGAGCTTACTGGAAACGACAACCTGTTTGGTGCACGCGCACCTACTGGTCTACAACGACAACGGCAAAATGTGGGATGTGTCCCGCGGCTGTCCACTTTCCGGGAGCGCGGGAACACTTTTAAATGACATACTACGGACAAAATGAGATATTAAAAGAATACACTTACAGACATTCTCAAACTGACCGACCATGCGGAGAAAACAAAACAGGTACCTTAGGCAAAATGCAGAATTAAAAGAATACAACACAGACACTACCAAACTAACTGTTTCCACAGTGCGGAAAACGGGATTGAAATGTAGTCCTTGCATGGCAATGGAACAGAGTGGGGTTTGCCCGTGGCAAACAACGCATGCCACATTTTCTTTTGTTCTTCGCGGCTGCCGTAGCTCCCTCTAAGTTGCGAATTATGCAGAGTGCTCGGGACCGTGGCATCTTGCTCCCCAACACTAGTCAGCCTCTTCTAGTAATGTCATCACTCTAGCACAAAGTGCAAGCCCGCACGCGCGAGGAACCCTTACACGATATGTAGACAAGCGGGTAGTGTGAACTTCGAAAAGGCAGCATTTGTGTACGAAACTAGCAATTTCAACGTTTAATCATCTCCGCTGCGGCCAAGGTAGGCTGACTCGAGCGCTTCCTTTCAGAGTGCCCTTGAATAACAAGTTGCCGAAAGCTGCTCAGCGAAAGCCAATGTTCCACAAAACTGCACGAGTTCCATCTGTCTGCGAGAACACAGAACTCACGGACAAATCTATCTTACAACTTTTCTAATGCAACAATTAAAGCATTAAATCGCGTAGAAGCACTATTATTTCACAATTTTGCTCGTAGTTGCATCCAGCTTGCAATAACTAAATCATAGGAGCGGCAAATTATTGTTTGTACTGACAACTAACAACACATCGTTAAAAGGTTTAGGGGGTTAATACAAAAACTCGTTCAAAGGTTATTGTACAAACAAAGTAATGCGCTGAGGTCAGGGGCATGGTTCGAGCCACAGTTTGGCTCGAAAGTACAGCACGCTCTTGCAACTCGGGATTCAGAACGGAGAACGCATGACGCGACCACTGGCATCTAGTTTTGAATTTCGTGTAGCACCAAGCATGGAAGCTCTAATGTCTGATGTGCACTTGTTTTGAAGACATTTGGGGTGAATTCGAACCCCAGTGAACAAATTCCCAATCAACGCTCATGTGCTTGCTTCTTATCAGCAACTTCCGTTGTGTTTCTGCAACCTGGAAACGGACAAGTGTTTCAATGAGTGCACAGGCTAGTTTCTGAACAACTGAGACCCCACTGAGAACAAGGCTGCCAACCAGTCTGTCCCAGATTATCCGAGGTTATTCGGAATTTTCGGAGTCCAAATTATTGCGAGTCGACTGCAGGTTTGCTTGCGAACCGATTTTTCATGCCATTCCATCCATGTATGCCGTGTATTTGTTCAGCTCTCACCTTTGCTCTTTGTTACAGAGTCGGTACATCAAGTTGATGCATTGTTTGAAACCTACACATTTTTTGCAACGAAATGACATTTGTTGACATTCCTGCTTTAAGACACCGCATATACAAAAGCCCAGTAGAAATGTTTCTTGTTAAAAACAGACTATGTAAACATTCCGGAAGAAACCCTATATGGTTCCCGGAGACAACACATGGAAAACAAAAATATAGAGCGTCCACACAAGTTGCGCAGTTTGCTTTGGTCTGTAGACTTGCTTGTCTGTGGAAGTACGCTAGACTATGGCAAGAGTTTGGATCCCAGTCTCAACAACTTCAAACAATAGCCAAGCAAATAATCGTTGCCTTGTTCGACAGAATTTTTTGAAATGCTCTAATGCATCTTGTTTCAAAGAAGGAAGCCTGAATTTCCTGTTCTCCACTGGGGCATAATAGGAAGATGCCGCAGTCCGCACATGTTTACGACTGCTGTGAGGCATTGCGCACACAGTACGCAAATTCTAATGCACAAGACGAAAGCGTTAGACTAAAACAGTGTTATTAAAAAATGTCATCAATGTCCCAACATCAAAGTGTACATTGTATATTTTGCAAGACAAGCTGCGCTGGAGAAAGATGCAGTTTTCATTGCCAAACAAAAAATGACGCATGCGGCGGAAGACCCACGCGGAGATAACGACAAAGAGGCTAAAACAATCGCGCAGCAACTCCGGTCCCGAGGAATGTTTGTCAAGAGACGGCAGCGAAGCGAGAGAACATTGCAAGACTGTTTACTAGATGCCTGGATCCCATTTCTTTTTTCGTCACACGTGTCACGCTCCACACAGCAATCAAGCTGCCGATTCAAAAGATAGTCTTTCATAATTTCTGACTAGAGCAATCATAACTTCCACTTTGACGTGTACCTGTAGACACTAACTGCCCGACCAGAACCAAGTTGAAGCATATCTGTTGGAGTGTTAAACCGAAACAGTCAGATCGTACGTAATCATGACAAGCATAAATTTCAGGCACTACATCCCACTAAGAACAGCAGGGGATTGTGCAAAAGACAACCTTCGCAGTACGCTTGTTTTGTTCCTTTAGAAAAACCTGCTGCAGCATTTGTGTTGGGCTTGAACAATCGCCGCTCGAAATAAATAAACATGCGCAAGTTCACAATACACAATGCCAGCGTAAAAAAACGAAAGCAAAATACTTTCAGCAAACCTTAAAACTTGCTCTTAAGACATTGTTCCAGCACAAAACGACAGGTGGCCGCATAACCGCACGTACCAACAAAAGCTCCTTGGTCACTTCTTTTATACTTTGTATATACAACAACGCATGACATCACGAGAATGTCATTCAAAAGCACTTTTTCTTTTCCTGGTGCAATACCAGGACGACCACAAGCACAAATGTTCTTTGCATTCTCTAAGACTCAACTTCCATCATCTCTTCACACGATAAAGCCGTCGTAGTCTATTAGCCTTTGCGAGTTTGTAGGCTGTTGAAAAATTTTTTTTCCTTACATGCTTGTTGTACTGCGTTTCGAGAAAGAAAAAGGCATGGTCGGGTCTTTTCCTTTACTCAAAACAACGAGCAACCAACAAACTCACAGGCAACAACCAACACTGGAAAACAGAAAAACAACGCAAACGCGAGGCTCGACCTCGCGTCCAGTTAAAAAAAAGTCGCTGAGGAAGTAACAAGGTATGGTGTACGAAAAATAAAGAAAACGAGAGGGAAACGAAAGGAAGGAACGTGATGTCTATGAACAAATCTCGGGCGGCAACAATCGACGCTCCGGCACCAACGATATGCGTCCCCACGGTGCGAGTACGTCACATTCTTCGGTCCCAAAGCAACAACACGACGAGTCCAAACAAAAAGCGTGACGGGAAACGATGTCAACAAAATGTAACAACAATGCGAGAAGAAGACACTAGAAAGAAAAAAAAAGGGGGGGGGTAAAGGTGAGAGAGACAGTGGTTTCAGGAAGAAAGAGTAAAGAGTTCACAAGTTCCTTTCATTCTATGTACAAAACACACGGAAGTCTAAGCACACGCACACACAGGCACACTCGCTTGCGACGCACTTTTGAAATCTAGTCTTGCCGTTGAAACGCGCAACCAGCACGAGCTCCCGGCACTTGGAAGTAAAACGGAGGAAAAAAAAAGGAACGGCTGGCACCGCCGACTAGGGGCCGCTGCTTGACGCTGTCTTTCCATTTGCAGCACAACAGTGAGTGAGTCGGCGCGGAACAAGCGCCGAGCCGTTGCATCCGCTCGTTCAGGAGCGATCGAGCCGGCCACCCCGCGGCGGTGGCCGGCGCGCGCACCCGCCGTATGAGGAACCACGGAGGAATGAAACAAAATATCTGCCGTCGCTGGAAGAAGACTGTCAGGCGCTGACCGGCAGCGGGTGTGTGGAAAGGGCACTTTCCGCAGCTCTCATTGGCCGGCACACACTCTCCCTCGCCGTTTGCTTTGTTCACACCCTTTGATGTGGCGGCACACAGTCAGAGCTGTGCACTATGTCGCGGCACTTTTTTCTTTGTTCCTAAAGGTCGGGGAGCGGGGCGCTTCACTAAGAGTCTGGCTTGACCACCTCGACAGTGCCGCCCCATCGTAACCGGTACAGTCCGGCGCGCCACCGAATCGTCGGGTTCCACAGGGCGTGCAGGAAAAGGTAGAGGGCGCCACACTCTCGGAATGTCCACGCGACCACAAACTCCCACTTGTTGAACGGAAGAAGGCCATTCTGTTTTGAGCAGGTAAGAAAAAGAGGGAGAGAAGACAGGCGAGGAGGTTAGAGACAAGCAGAACAAATCGACTTGGCATTCGCTCATTATACACAGTACAGTCAAGACGATCATGCATGATTCCAGGGAAGGTGTCTGAATGTCCCAACCCACTCCCCCCTGAAGTGTATGTGTCCAGCACCAGCACAAAGCATGCGACAAAACTTGTAAAGATCACAGAGTTTCCTAGAAACACACTAGAGGGAACTCTGGCGCTAGAGTCTATGGGAGCTGCAATGCCAGCATGGGAATGATGGGTAGTACATGGATTGGTCTATGCTTCGTTCTTTCGGCTCCATTTGGCTCCGTGTGGTCTGCATCTGCTTTGTCGCAAGATGAAGTTCAGCAAATGTTCAGCAGTTCCACTTCACCGCCTTGAGCTTTTTAGGCTCATTAATTCAAATCGGCTCACGAAGTTCACAATGACATTTTCTTTTATCCGAAACAAAATACAAAACACAACAATAAACAAAGCCACAAGTGCGTTCGAAGCTGCAAGCACAAAGATTAGGCAAATCCGTGTACTACCCATCATTCCCATGGTGGCTGAACGATCACAGCGCCAGAGTTCCCTCTAGTGAATATTGTAGGAAACTCTATGGCAAAGATAATAATAATAATAATATCTGGGGTTTTAAGTCTCAAAACCACCATATGATTATGAGAGATACTGTAGTGGAGCGCTCCGGAAAATTTCAACCATCTGGTGTTGTTTGACGTGCACTGACATCACACACGGGCCTCTGGCATGACAAAACTTTTGCAATCTCGTTCCAGCTGTTAATGTGTCATTAAAACGTTCACTGAGATGTGAATAAATTGTCATTATATTAAAGATCAGTGCAATCATCGTCATCACTCGCCGCTGTTGAAACTTAAACACAAGGCCTGCTCCTGTTCATGCATATTTCATGACGTTATCAGGCTGGCCAAACACTCCCAGGTTTACACGCCTAAAAAACAACCAAGAAAGAAACTGGCAGCACCGCACATACATAATCTAAATGTCATGATTTCGGTCCCACCATAGGGTTTCTTACAATTACCTAGAGAGATAACTGGGGCTGCGAGCTGTTGTACGCATGGATTGTTGGGATATGTCAGATTTGGACTGCCTTTTCTGCACTCTGATGTTACTTCCAAGACCATGAGTCAACTCGTCCAGCAAAGAATTCTATCGCTTCCTGTACGGCCACTGTGGTGTCAAACAACAGGCATACATAGACACGCACCTGCACGACGCTGAGCAGCATCCAGTCCAGCAGGAACCAGAGCAGCAGGTGCAGCAGGTACACGGCAAAGGCGTCCCACTGGAACAGGAAGCTGGTCGCCCACGCCACCAAGCGCCCCTAGCAACATGCACTCCGACAGGGGCTCCAGCAGCATCGTGTGCGGCACCATGGCAAACCGAAGCTTGGCCCACCTGCCGTCGTGAGAGACCATCATTGAAGTGCGAGGTCACATTGTCACTTTGTTGCAATGGTGCAGAATACGGCAACTTGAAGTGTTAAGTTAAAGGGGCCCTGCAACACTTCTTCAGCATGGTCAGAAAACGCTGCCGAGCGGTAGTCAAGCCTCCTGAGAACACGTGAGCCAAACGTTATAGCACAGCCGAAGGACTGGAATTTGCGATTAATTCGCAAAGTCAGTTAGGAATTGTTCCCTCTCCTCTCCAAAAATGATGCCATATATCCAAATGACCATGCCATATACCCAAATTCATGGCCATTGGCTGATTTGAGCCCTATAAGCTGCATACCATATTTATTCGCATATAGGTCGACCAACTTTTTTTTCCCCGGAAATGTCACTCATAATTAGCTGCCGACTTATATCTGGGACCAAAGAAACTACCCACGTTAGCCATCAAAGCTAGCTAAAGTATTGAGCTGAGGAAGTTCCTCTGTCGTGCTTGCCGTTGTTTGATATGATTCAAAGATTTCTTTATTATTATTTATTGGAAAGCGCAGTATATAGAGGTCAACCTATACTCGTACTTGACCTATTTTCGAGTAGATAAGGTAGTTATCATGACCACCGTGCAGGGTTGCAAACCGTAGGGTAATTACCCTACTTGTAGGGTATTTTCGGAATTTTTCGGCCAGCGTAGGGTAGTAGGGGCGGTGACGTAGGGTAATTTCAACATTTCGCTCGTCATTGATCAGTGAAAATTGTAGAAGATCCGCGTGACATATCCGAGGGTTACATTCCTGGAGAGATCCGAATTGGAATTGTCTTAATTCCAATGTAACCAGCACAAATGACGAAAGATGATACGTCAAACACCCTTGTGCTAGTTTTTCTTTTTGTTTTACTTCTCGGGATGTTTTTTTTTTTTCCTTCTCTGTCGTCTCCCATCTGTTCGTTGCGTGGAGGGGCTCTTAATTTTGTGATGGTGGTCGGCTTCAGTTATTAAGGCGAAAGCTTTAGATGCCCCATCATACACGAAAAGTGATGGTCGGTGTCAACGTGAGTGTTGCAAAAAATAATCATGATATAACGTACGACGCCGCCTCATGATGTCATTGTGGCATGACATCTCGCCAGCATTTTTGATGTCATCATGAAGTCATTGTGACGTCACTGTGGCATCACAATGCGACGTCAAATGATGGCATCATAAGATGTCATCGTCACACGGTCATAGGTGGGCCGATCCCGGAGGCACCCCATACGTCTGAATGTCGTAGAGTGTACGTTATCTGTACGTTATCATTGTTACACGGCGCTATTTCTAGGTGTAGGGTGAAACGTAGGGTAATAAAAAAATTTGTGTAGGGTAAAATAGGGAAATTTTGACCTTGACGTATGGTATTTTCCAAAAATTGGTTGGCAACACTGCCGTCGCGGGAGGCTGCCACATGCCCGTGCGTGCGTTTGTAATCAAATAGAAAGTAAGCCGCGTATGCGAAGAAAAAAAAAAAGAAAGAGTGCTCAGGGTCATGACGCGTGCGTTACTTAACTTCTTACCCCGTGTCATCCCTCCCTGCTTAGCTTCCAGCACACTTGTCGGCGCGAGAGAAGAGTGAAAGCAATTACAGTGCGGGGCGAACCTCCGTAACTCCGCTCATACTTGACAACTCCTTTAATGAAACCATTCGATGGTTACTTGGAAAGGTGTTGCACAGTTCCTTTAAAGAGACACTAATGAGAAAAACAATTTTTCTTGTACAGTAAAAGCTCGTTAATTCAGCCCTCGTTAATTCAGAAAATCGGATCATTCGGACGTGTTCTCTGGTCCCAGCCAGCATATGCATTGTTCAATGACGTCGAACTCTCGTTATTTTGGGCATATATTTGGCCGCAACCCAGTTGACCGGTTTCGTACTTGACTTTAGAATAATATCTGGGGTTTTACGTCCCAAAACCACGATATGATTATGAGAGATGCCGTAGTGGAGGGCTCCAGAAATTTCGACCGTCTTGTGTTCTTTAACGTGCACAGACATGGCACAGTACACGGGCCTCTACCAATTCACCTCCATCCAAATGCGACCACCGCAACCGGGATTGAACCCTCAACCTTCGGGTCAGTAGCCGAGCACTATAAACCACTGCTCCACCGCAGCGGACCATACTTGACTTCTGCACCCTTGTTCACCTCTCAGTCATAAAACTCCTGCTAACAAGAACATATTTTCCTGTACCCTTCAGGTTCTGTTTAACGAGGGTCTGCTGTATAGCAACCCATCTAATTTTCTTTGATGGGAAGCTGTTTTTGTGATTTTGGGGTGAGTGTTAATTTGCTCATCACATTACTTAGTGTATTAAGGTAGGTAAATGATAATTTGCTTTTAGGATAAACATTAATAAGCAGCTCATCTGCACGGACACTCACCTTGCCACCCTGGTCTGGAAAAGCCCAACCTCACAGAGGCCAGAATTCTGCCATGCCGGCTGGGAGCTGATCCTGATCTTCCAGCCCCTGCATCAAACACCACAGACACACAAAAAAAAAAAAAGTGTTGGTAATTCAGTAACTTACTAAGAATTCCATCAATTTAGTGAGCAAAAAGCTGCGCAATTATGATAAATCTTTCCTTCGGAAAAAAAAAACTTTTCAAACAGTGCGGTAAGTCCGGATGCCAGTGGCTTTTCCTTGACATCAGCAAGCAGATTCATAGAGAGAGCTGTCACTGTACTAGCCAATGTCGCACGCTTTGGGAATCTCGAAACTGCAGTAATTCCTGAGAATTTTTTCAATTGAGTGCATCTCGCAAACTTACCGGCTATAAATTACTTCATTACGTGCCACAACATCACTTGGTTAAATTTCATTATCAAAATTTTGCTATCTGAGTGCACCTTTTGATTTCCTGCCAAAGTAATTCAATAAAAGCTCGTTAATTTGAACTCTGTTAATTCGAACTTACGGTTAATTCGAACATTGAACAGACGCCCTGGTCCCGGCACAGCCCTGTGTATTTCTATGGGGGAAACTCCCGATAATTCGAACACATCGGTATCCACAACGGTTAATTTGAACTGGGAGCCCCCTGGCTTTCATCGTTCCTCGCACAATTCGACCCAGAGTGATGACAATGTGTTGCACAACCAAGCCAAACCAAACTCACTAGAGATGCAAAACAACAAATCAGCAGCATTTCTCCACAGATAAGAATTTGGACGCTGCAGTGGAGCTCTTGGGCTGTCAGCGCATTATGTATCGTTCCTTCTCTGTCCTCGTCGTTTAAGCGTTGTTTTTTTTCTTTCATTACGCAACACCAACTGGCCCAACGTCGTTCACTGCTAAATGAACATGTTTTGGAGCACAAATAGAGTCATATATTTCGACATTAAGGCTCACTGCTCACATGCATGTCGCTGCTTGTTTCTGACATATCACTCACTGTTCAATTATAATTCTGTTCGCTGTCAGAGCTCCATGAACTAAATTCACAAAATCACCTGCCACAGACGTGTGGTGTCCCCTAATTCGTGATGACGAGTCCAGTGGTAGCCTCTTTGGGTTCTGTCCACACAGTGTGGCGCGATGTCCGCTCATTCTAGCGCCCGTCCGCTAATTCGAACTCTGCTTAATTCGAAAAATTTCATAGTTCCCTTCGAGTTCGAATTAAACAGCTTTTACTGTACCTGCCTTTTCAGCAATCCAGTTCAAAGACCAGGACAGTGTGATGTGCCATGTTGAAAAATTTGGTACACCCTATAAACACAGCCAACGTAAGCTGCCTCAGATTAGCTTCAGTAAGACACTTCTGTTAATGACAATTTGCAACTAACATGCCTAGTATAAATATAGTACAATAAACTAACAATTTTATGTTAGATTTCACCACTTGTCCAAATTAAGTGGAAGGCCAGCAGTCACCAGAAATACTGCAGTGTTTGAAAAAAAAAAAAAATCAAACTCCCCCCTCCACACAAGAAACAAAGAAAGCTGAAGGAATGCCTTTTCTAACAACTCTCTAGAGTGCGTCACCCTTTTCTGTAATCTAACCACACAGCACAGCAAGAGCATCACTACACATGGCAAACTGGATGAAAAATCGGACCAACCTGTCTTCAAAAGACTTGGCAAAGAAGAAGTCCTCCGCCAAGTAGTGGCCAAACGCCCTGATGCCGCCCACCTCGTCGAGCAGCTTCTTCCGCATCAACGCCGACATTCCCGTTGCGCAGTTGATGCGCAGAAAGTCGGCTGCCAGGTAGATGCGCGCGTGCGCCGTGCCAAAATAGACCTGCATAATATATGCGCATTGGAATGGGAGACCCTGCAGCAGTTCTGCCACGAGCTGATGCAGAACTTTTTAAAAACTTCTTAGCTCTGCAGTACTTGTTACACACATTGCATGTTATATACAGGCACATCAAAATGTACTGCATCTGTCAGTTATGCATGACCGTTGGTTCACTCAAGACATTTATGTGTTGTGTGTTTTTTTTGCACTGGAGTGTGCCAGAACATTTAGAAATTAACGAAAAACATCTCCTCTGAAAGCGAGGCTTTCCCTCAGCACATGATAAAAAAAAATTGCAGGTTTTTGAATGCCTAAATTATGATTGTGATGCACGTTGATGGGATTGTTACGTGCTACGATATGATTGTGACGCACACTGAAATTTATTTTGGACTTCAAATCAATTTCCCCGAGTTCCTTAGCTTTTCTATGTGCACTGACGACTATGTGCACAAGCACATTTGCATTTAACCTCCCACCAAAGTACAGCCGCTACAACCAAAAATCGAACTGTCACTCTTGTGTTTGCAGCACAATGCCTTAGCTTCCAAGCCATGATAGCAGGTAGCACACACTGAATGTTAGTGTGGTAATCAGAGAAGATGATAACAAAAGAAATGGAGAGTGTCAAGGAAAACGTTCAACCATCAAAGCTCAAGTATGTGAGGGTAAACTTGGTTGACAAGAGCAGCTCGTCTTCAGCAAGCAAAGCGCAAGTTCTTGCCTTTGTAAAACTTAGCTGATGTGATGATTATGCTGATGTTACGAAGTGCAATGCACATCATATTACAAATAGTTCTGCAACGGTGGAATAATAATAATATCTAGCGTTTATTATGAGGGACACCATAGTGGAGGGCTTCGAAAATTTCGACCATCCGGTGTTCTTTAACGTGCATCGACATCGCACAACACACTGGCCTCTATCATTTCGCCTCCATCGAGATGCGACTGCCGCAGCCGGGATCAAACCCGCGACCTTCGGGTCAGCAGCCGAGCACCATAACCACTACACCACTACGGTGGACCGCAACGATGGAAGGTGTCACTCAAGATACTTTAAATGTTTGTTCTAGCACCCTATCTGGTACGATGTGAGCTGAACTAAAGGAATTTTTACGACCCGTACCGTCAGCATATATGTGGATGTACTGCATGATATGTAGGGCTGTGCAATTCGGAATAGAGCCAGCTCTGCAGCTATCACGAATATGTCTCTTTTCATTCAATATTATCCCTACAACCGATAACAATAGTATTTTAGGTCTTGACAGCATCCAAGGAAGGTAACTATTAAATGGACTGAAACGTGATAACTTCAAGCTTACTAATGCACATACTTTTGTTTTCACCTTTATCGGCCCCTGTCGTATCAGTGCAATTAAGACTCAAACACTTGAATCAGAGCCAATGCTTACCTTTAGCGGCCAGAATCACGACATCATGGGGCTATCACAATCTAACTGCACATATTAGTCGTGATACTAAAAGTTCTGATGCTGAATTTACGAACGCTGTACAGTAGCACTCAATTATCAGCTCTGAGATGGTGCACGTGACGGAATGAGGATCTGATAGACCAGGACAATGCTGCCAAAGCAAAGAAAATGAAATTGACAACTAAACGCCACTCCAGTTACTGGTGTTTATTAAAACAAACCTTTTGTCCCGGGGCCCCTTCGACTAGGATCACTGTGTTACAGCTTATATCAAACGCACAATTGTAATACTGTCACAATTGGGATATTTATGCAAGATATGGA
>JALIZH010029786.1:0-17860 GCA_030522465.1 Rhipicephalus appendiculatus
CACCGCGTGTTTACAGGAGGTTTTCAGGGCCCTAGATTGGGAAGAGTTAGGGATAAGAGTTAATGGAGAGTATCTCAGTAACCTGCGATTCGCTGATGACATTGCATTGATGAGTAACGCGGGAGACGAATTACAGCTTATGATTACTGAACTGGATACGGAAAGTAGAAGAGTAGGTCTGAAAATTAATATGCATAAAACTAAAGTAATGTGGAACAACCTTGGCAGAGAACAGCGCTTTGCGATAGGTGGCGAGACACTGGAAGTTGTAAAGGAGTACGTCTACTTAGGACAGGTAGTAACCGCGGAGCCGAACCATGAGAGTGAAATAACTAGAAGAATAAGGATGGGATGGGGCTCATTCGGCAAGCATTATCAAATCATGAATGGTAGTCTACCACTATCCCTCAAGAGGAAGGTATATAACAGCTGCATCTTACCGGTACTTACCTACGGAGCAGAAACCTGGAGACTTACAAAGAGGGTTCGACTTAAACTGAGGACGACGCAGCGAGCGATGGAAAGGAAAATGATAGGTGTAACCTTAAGAGACAGGAAGAGAGCAGAGTGGGTCAGGGAACAAACGGGGGGTTAAGGATATCATAGTTGAAATCAAGAAGAAGAAATGGATATGGGCCGGGCACGTAGCACGTCGGCAGGATAACCGCTGGTCATTAAGTTAACTGACTGGATTCCAAGAGATGGCAAACGCGTGAGGGGGAGACAGAAAATTAGGTGGGTAGATGAGATTAAGAAGTTTGCAGGTATAACGTGGCAGCAGAAAGCACAGGACCGGGTTGATTGGCGAAACATGGGAGAGGCCTTTGCCCTGCAGTGGGCGTAGACAGGCTGATGATGATGATGATGATGAATTAATTAATTCACATTAACGAAAGAAATAGTAGCGGCTACTACAGTATACTGGGAATAATATGCACAAGGCCTGCTTCGTGTAACGCCGTCCAGATTTTTTTAAATCATGCTGCGTGATAAGTGGGACACCCTGCATATGTTGGCAGTATATATATATTTATCATTTCCTTGACAGGGTATATATGTGCATTTAAACGCTCCCACGTTTAAATGAACATGTATACCCTGCAAAGTGGACGGGGGGATGACCGCCACCGTAGCTCAGTGGTAGAGCATCGGACGCGTTATTCGAAGGTCGCAGGTTCGGTCCCTGCCGGTGGCAAGTTATCTTTTCGTCCACTTTGCTTTCTTCACATTTACACAACAATTACTTCTAATAATATCCCCTATAATTTCCTTGGCATCAATGTCTGTTAGTTCTAATTAATATTGTCTGTTCCATGGATATTTTCAGGAATTGAAAAAAATATAGCATTTTATCTGCCGAAGGCACTGCATCGAAACAGCTGCTCATGAATGCACCCGAAGCAGAATAAAATTAGCATGTCTTATAGATTTTTGGCAACAGTGAGCCTTACTTGTGGCCTCGTAAGTGAAGTAATCGTTTTTTTGACCAATAAGCAACCTGTGAAAGACTGATTATAAAATGATCCAGTATACCTTATTTATGTAACTGGAGTAGAAGTCTACAGGTGACCATCAACAAATACACTGTACTGTGTTTCCAGCAGCAGTGGTCATTGTATAAGCGCTATTTATCTGCTCACATGGGGGCTTGCTCGGTCATTGGTGCATATGGGAAATCTCCCTAAAGAGGGAGGGGCGTGCTTGCTTGGGGTTTTACGCTAGTGTAAGTTTCATTTAGTAGATTGAACATCTGTGCTGTGTACATGTCTACGAAAGGATCCTTGAAGGTAAATGATGAATAACGCTACTCTTCTGTCTGGATTGGTAACATGGATTATATTTTGTTCATCACCCATTGTAGTAGCTTAATGGTTATGG
This sequence comes from Rhipicephalus appendiculatus, assembly GCA_030522465.1. NCBI lineage: Eukaryota > Metazoa > Arthropoda > Arachnida > Ixodida > Ixodidae > Rhipicephalus > Rhipicephalus appendiculatus. The sequence goes on from JALIZH010029786.1 coordinate 1,879, forward strand.
TGTTCTAAGCTACGCAAGAAATCTTGGTATAAAGGCTGAAAATTGAGTATCCTGGTACATTTCAAACTTTTTTGAGAGGTGCATGATATGATTGGAGAAGCATTTTCTTTCCCCACCATGTATCTTTGCTAACATATTGAGTAAGCCATGGTGTAGACTAAAATGTAAAAATGCTTGCGTACATGAATGTGCACAGTAATAAACCCAAGTGGGGCAGTAGTACTAGAGCTTTCTATTATAGGGTACCTCATAATGAGATTCTGATTGTTCCCAATATTTTTTAAATGTTTAGTTTAATGTTATGCATGCCTTGTATGCAGACTGTTGAAAAGACGGCGCGCTACACCGTCTTCGATGGACTGGGTGCTGACGATGCAGTGCACTCTTCATCACATCCCGAAAACAGCTGTTTCGGGTTCACGACCTCACTCAAAGGGTTGCAGCTGTGGTGGAAGCTCCTCGAAGGGTGCTGCAACTACCTTGTACATTTCGAGAACATTCCTCTGATGCGAAACTTTCCATCTCAAGCTGTGTGACCTGCCTATTTATTTTCCCAAAACAAGCATCAGTTTGCCACAAGATTAACCGCAATACACGTAGAAAACTATACAGATGCATAATGTTAACAGCATTGCATGGTGAAGTGTAGACAGCCTACCTGTATGCAACTTAAGAGGGCAATTCACAAATAGTGTGTCACGAATGCAGCAGATGGTTGTCTGTTCATTAAGCCCTCTATTTACCACACAATCTATTGAAAGTGCCTCCTCTTGGGCACTGGTATAACCCTGCTTTTTTAAAGACGATAGTCTTTCTTGGGATACCTAAACGGAGAATTTTGGTCTGTCTGTCTGTCCGTCTGTTTCTCTGTTTGTCGGCACGTCGCACGATTCAGCTAGCTGGCCAAAGTTTAACCCCCTGCCTTACGACCTCCAATCTTGACCGAGAAGCATGTGTTCATACGGGTGAGCGTGGGCAATTAAAAATCAAATATTACGCATACCTGAGGCACAACATCAATACCTTAGTGCTATTCACAGTGTTCCTTTAAAACAAAATCTATAGATACGTAATTATGAAGATCCTAGTGTTTATTACGCGGCGCTGAGAATGCGCCGTTGTGTACAAAACAAGTCTCCGCCCAGTGATTTAACGACGCTGTGGTGCTGCCACCTGGCAGCAGCATAGTTCAACACAAGCCGATGTTCCCCGGTAGCGCTGTAGATGGCGTCCTCTTCTGTTTTATCAATGCCAGCCAGATGCGGCTGATTCATCGTAGAAGAGCGCTGTCTCAGGCAAGGCAAAACATATATGGCCGCTTGATGAAATACGACCCACTCTACAAGACATGATCAGAGAACGCAGAGAAAAGACCGACGACCAAATATCAGCGGATAATCGCCGGCGTCCGTCTAAGCGTGCCCGGAAAACGTCCGAAAAACGAGCCCAGCGGCTAGCCCAGCTATTAAATTGTGGTACTCATGCCGCTCATGCAGTGCAGTCGGCACAAGACTATCGTCTTTCGACGACATTTGCAGCGAAGCACGCAGATACGCGGCCAATTTTTTTTGTTATATTTTGTTTTGGTTATATTTTGATACACATGCCTTGGTCGTTAGTGCTCCATGCCATCCAGTTTGGATCCTATTTGATGTCTTCTTTGGCCGCAAATGCGATGCCGCTCTGCGCACTCGAAGAAGGTATCTGAACAGCCTACAATTTGTCTCTGAATCTTGTACGAGCTCGGTGTTTAATAAAGCTTGATTTCATTTTGCACTATGGGATAACTGTGTGAACGTCGTCCTATATGTGAAAACACATTTTGAGTCATGCCTTCATATTCTGCTACCATTACATTGTGTATGTGAGGGCCATATATCCCGTGCGTCATATGCACCATAAAAACAGCGCTGGGGCCAGGATTTTCCCACTGTGGCAGGAGCCACTATGATTAGTCTAGTGGCCATAAAATGACTAGAGTCCTTTAGCTCTAAAGGGACAGCTTTCTAGCGCTTCCATAGGAGCCAACTGGGAGAGGGGTACCGCTCAAATTATGGAATTTTTCGCATGGGCGTTGGGGCGTAATTGTGCATAAACACCCCTACACCCTTTTTGCCGTATGGGTGTAATCTTGTTATTACACACCCATGGGTGTGAAAAATAATATTCACACCCATGGGTGAAAATTTGGAAATACGCCCATTGTATAGGTGTAATCCTGCTTGTTACACCCATTTTGTGGGGTGTAGGGGTGTGATTTATAGACACCATATTACACCCATATGGGTGTAATCTCGTTTACAGTGTGAGACAACGTAGCTTACATAGACAGCTGCGGTTCTATGGAATACACATTAAATATGTATTTTTTTTATGGCCTCGTGATACTCGCATTTATAAAACACAAAAAAATACGAAGCAAACAAAATTTTCAAAGCGCAATAAAGCCACTGGAGTGGTACAGTAGTTATGGTGCTCGACTGCTGACGCCAATGATGTGGGCATTTTTATGGAGACAAAATGCTCAAGGCCACTGTAAGTGCGCGAGCCTCCTTGATTTAAGTGCTTGTTAAGAAACACAAGCGCTAAAAATATTCGTAGTCCTCCACTACAAAGTGCTTGATACCGTGGTTCTGGGCGCGTCAAACTCCACAAATTATTATTAGTAGTAGTATTGCAAAACGCCGGTCTAACTGAGCTCGACATAACAGCGCGGTATAAATGGAACTATTCTAGCCAGATCATACATATGTGGCTCTTTTCTTCTAAAAAAAGCCAGGTCTGCTTTAACTGAAACTGTAAAAAACGCAGTTTTTTGCTACGGACAATATGATCAGGCCAGCTCCAACATTTTTTCGCCAGTGCCCTCATGTCACCAAAATACCTCAAATCTTTATTGCGGCTAAAATTTATGTAGCCTACTATCGTCAGTATTCCATAGTAAAATTTGTATTTGGCTTATAGAGATTGTAACATTTCATTTGCGCTTGTCTTAGCTCGTAAAAGAAGTTTAAATCGCAGCAAATGAATACAGCAATATTTTGCGACAACATTAACACCATGCTTGTGCTTCCGTCGGTGCCGCCTTTTGTTGCATCGGTGTAATGGCGATAACTAGACTTGTAGAGCGAGTGGTCCTACCAGGGAAAATGCGTACCATTCTGGACTACCGGCAGCGTTTTGTCGTTCTTGGCATCTTGAGGGCCTTCAGAAAAATGCTTGGTTGTTTGTTCGTTTATTTATTTGTTTGTTTGTAGCCTGAAAACTGTTTCAGCTCTTCTTCGTCTTCTTCTTAGCTCGTTTGATTTAACGCCGTTTCGGATCGCTTCTTCTTCAAGGAATAAAGCGGTGCCCAATATCTTCATTTCAATTGTCTTCGATTTCAAATATACCGTCTCGGAGTGAAAGAAGGCCATGGTATACAGCGCGAAGGTTGTCGAATGAAAGTAATATAAGAAAGCTACTAGGACCCAAATGAAACAGATTAGACCCGGTCACTTTGGTTGTTTTGGTCGTGTTTCTTGAAGTCGCACCGATTTAATGGATCTGACTCAGTTTGTTCCAAGCAGATAAGGGATTTCGCAGATTTTTTTTTTTAAATTCAAAACTGCCTTTTTTGAGTTCACGTTACGATGAGGGATTGTCCCATTATGATTACAATTCGTTTAAAAGAGAAATAGACTTTGGCACGTTTTACGATCCCGTGAAATTTAGCCCTTTTCTGATTTGGTTCTTTAAGAAAAAAAAACGCCACATGTATAGACTATTTCACGCGTGGGTTTGAGTGCCGCCATACTGGGCTGTTAACTTTTGTGGTTGTATCTTTAACAGCTAAACGAACTGTGTTACGGTAGACGCATACGCATGAAAACGGTCGGGTTGGTGCCTACGATGTTTCATGGCCCTATTAATTCACGATGCGATATACAAAAACAAGAAAACATCCGCTTAACAGCCCAAGATGGCGGCGCCCAGATGCCTTACGGAAAATAGTCTATACCGCAAGACATTCATCATGATTTGGCCGAAAGAGGGCTGTTCGAAGCACTATCACCGTTAGAAGGAAGTAATTTTGGCAAAGCAGGATTGCTAGTACATTATAGTCTCCTTAGGAGCGTCCTCGATGTGGATTCGCATCTGGGACAGGGGAAAAAAAATTGGTTATGTTCCAAAGATTGACCTAAAAAAATGTCAGCTCACTGGCAACACTGAATATATCAGAGCAACTTTGAGGTCAGAGTGGTCAGTTAAGGAGTGAATAAAGGGTGCTCTCCCCCCGCCCTTACTTGTCCACTGGGGGGGGATGCACCCCCGCTGATCAGCGTACCCTAGCAGCCAAAATTAGTAGATGCCTTTTGTTCTAAGATTATAGTGCATTGCCTGGACAAAACGCACGGCCCGCGGACCCCTTGCTAGCGGCTCGCGCCTTCAAACAGAATAGCCTTGCAAGTTTGCTAAATAGTATTCGAATTATTTTCTCGCTTACTACGTATGATAGCTCTTTGTTCAGGCAAGCTACAGAGACAGGACTGGTCTCAAGTGTTTCGTGCGTGTGCGCGAGGCACCCCATGCGCTCATGATACGTTGCAATATCACCGTGAAACGAAAACTCCATATTTCACGATCGGCGTCCAGATTTTAGTAATTCTGAAAATCAGAATCCATATGTTTCCCGAGACCTGACGTCAAATAACCTTTTGAAATGACCCATGTAGGAAACGATTTCTTTATTCTTTCAAGAGGCAACGTTTGGTGACATTTTGATTCAAACTCTCAGCCCCCCCTCCCCCGGAATCCACCATTTTCAGTGTCTTCCCAGCTCTTGTGGGACTAAATTTCGTTACTGCGGCCCGCTAGTTGAGGTTTGTTGGAGGCCCCTTCTATGTATCTTAATCCAGAGCGTCCTGCGTGTCAACAATAGATTCTCCTTCGCGGTGACACGGCTAAAATGACAATACAAGGCACTACGCCTTCTTTTGCAGAATATTTCTTACGGTATCATGCGCTGCACAGCCAGATACAGGACTGCCAGGGGTCTGCAATGTTCACACCAAAGTGTCTTTTCGACTGCGAAAAGCAATTTTAGAAAAAATCTAGGATGATTTCCGGCGCAGCTAGCTCTTTTGGTCGGCCATACATCAGAATGAGGCTTCAGCCCCCCCCCGCCCGGCTACGCCCCTGCTAGCTGGTGCAGCATAATTTCAATGTTTCACAGCGCATTGAACGAGGACGAACAAAGATGAGACAGACAGAGCGCTGAACTTACAACTGGTTTTTAGTTTCCTGCCACAGCAATATATATGAGCTTTTCACTGGAATAAGGAAAAAACAAGAAGACGAGCTATGCAAAAATGCAGTGAAGGGAACAGCAACCCATCATCAATATCACATGTTTCACGATAAAAATTCACATTCCTTGCTCGAAAGAGCAAGCGAAGCTACACTGATACACTTTTTATCACATCTCAAAATTTCCTGGGCTTCTATGATTTCGTGCCCTGTCCCATTTTTGTTTCTTGCGAGCACACGTGTGTGATTTAAAAGAGGCCGGCACCCAAAATCCCGACAATAAATTCCCAAATGCCCCTAAATTGTACGTGTGTTCCTTAAGACATTCATTAAGGCACCTTCCAGTCTGACCGACATATTCACTTTGACAAGATACCGGTATACAATAGACTACATATTATTGTCATGGGACGAACCTATTTTGATGCTTGGTGGTGCACAGTATTCGAGTTCTTGCGTCAGAATTAATCTGACGGCACATTTTCAGAAGCTTTTTGGCGGTTGAGAAAAACAACATTTGGCAGGAAAATAAAAGCCAGTTGTAAGTTCAGCGATCTGTGTGTCTCATCTTTGTTCGTCCTCGCTCCATGCGCTGTGAAACATTGAAACTCGTAAGTTTGTGTCTTTCATAGTACTCTCTCACGCATCCCAGACTTTTCACGTGCACTTCGAAGCAAAAATTTTAAAAGAAGGATGACAAATGAATATATCGCCACGTGCGTAGCGCAAGAAAGACAACACAAATGCACGTGTGCTGTGTGCAGAAGGTAGAAAGACAAAGAAGAACTCGCTGGCGCGGTGCGCTAAAAAAACGACCTGCTGCTGTTCTCTCGATCACTGTGTTACGACCTCTGTCTTGACGTTGCGACAATATTAAATGTTGTGGCTACCTCAGCTCGTTGGCTTTGAACGAACCGAGGGACCGTGAATCGCCTAGAAACCAGGAAAAAAATTCACGTTGCCCTTGATCAATTCGCCTAACACGGCTTGAATACCAAAGCCACCGTGGGCGACTATATAACCGTGCAATTGATATCGATATATTTTCTGATCTTCCTTTTCGACCAAGGCCCCCCTTCGCATGAGACATACAAGACTTTCGCCTTAATAAATGATGAGTTTGTGACGGCGTTTTCACCCTTGCGCCTAACGTGTATTTTGCACGATCTAATGTGTGTTTCTTCTTTTAGTTATTAGGCTTGAACATGTACGAAGGAAAATAACTAGGGAAGGCGTCATATGGCATTAGAAGTCACTTTTCCCGTTTAATGAGGCATATAGGACTATCGCCTTTATGGGAATGATTTTATATGAAGTACACTGATTCGTTGTGGTAGATACACATTTGTTCGCGTAATCCAGATGTCAACGTTCCTGCATCAACTCGGCATGTTTCAAAAGCGGCATAATCCAAGGATTAACGGGGCCGCTGGTGAGGCGCACAGAAACCACAATGTGGCACAATGCCGATCTGGGCTGTGCTGGTGTGCTTCTTTTTTGTCTACGTTGCTGGTTTTTCCCAATGTTGACCCAACAAACACAAGCGTTCAATTCTAGAATGGTAGAGCTGCGCGCAAGCGCAATGCATTTTGTATCACGCAGATAAAGTGCAGTACAAAGCAAGATCATTATGTGAAGTGGCAGCGCTTGAACGTGAACGTGAGTGAGTGCCAACGAGTGTGAGTACACGTGAATGCGAACGTGAGTGAGTGCCTATGAGTGTGAGTGGGCGTGAGTATGAACGCAAGTGCGAGAACACATGAGTGTGAACCAGGCCCGTAGCCAGGAATTTTTTTCGAGGGGGGGGCTCACTTGTTGAAAGCCTTGAAAAACACCCATTTTTATTATTTTTCCTCGGTAAAACACCCGCTTCCATTTGAATTTCGGGGGGGGGGGGCCCTACGGGCCCAGGGCCCTTAGGCCCCCCCCCTGGCTACGGGCCTGGTGTGAACATGAGCCATGTTTGAAAAAAGCGCGAAAAGAACACCTCACGAAGGCACGAAGGAGACAGGACGACGCGCTTGAACGTGAACGTGAGTGAGTGCTACGAGTGCGAGTACACGTGAGTACGAACCTGAGTGAGTGCTTATGAGTGTGAGCTGGCGTGAGTATGAACGTGAGTGAGTGCCTATCAGTGTGACTAGGCGTGAGTACAAGCGTGAGTGAGCGCCTATGACTGTGAGTAGGCGTGAGTATGAACGTGCATGCTTATGAGTGTGAGGTGTGGTACGAAAGTGAGTGCCTGTAAGTGTCAGTAGCTGTGAGTATGAGAGTGAATGCCTATGAGGGTGAGTAGGCGTGAGTATTAACATGAGTAAGTGCCTACGAGTAAGTATACGTGAGCATGAACGTGAGTGAGTGTCTATGTGTGTAAGTGGGCCTGAGTATGAGCGTGAGTGAGTGCTTATGTTTGTGAGTAGGCATGAGTATGAATGTGAGTGAGCGCCTATGAGTGTGAGTAGTCGTGAGTGTGGACGTGAGTGAGTACTCATGAGTGTGAGTAGGCGTGAGTATGAACGTGAGTGAGGGCCTATGAGTATGAGTTGGCGCGAGTATGAACGTGAGTGAGCGCTTATGAGTGCAAGTGGACGTGAGTGTGAACGTGAGTGACTGCCTACGAGTGTGAGTGGACGTGAGTGTGAACGTGAGTGAGTGCCCACGAGTGTGAGTAGTCGTGAGTGTGAACGTGAGTGAGTACTCATGAGTGTGAGTAGCCGTGAGTGTGAACGTGAGTGAGTACTCATGAGTGTGAGCGGCCGTGAGTTTGAACGTGAATGAGCGCCTAAGAGTGTGAGTGGAAGTGAGTGTGAACGCGAGTGAGTGCGAAGGCTGAAAAAATTGTGGTGAGTGAGTGTGAACGCGAGTGAGTGCGAAGGCTGAAAAAATTGTGGTGAGTGAGTGTGAGTGGGTACTCCCTTAAAGTTCCGACCTATGGCAAATGACACTAGCGGCGAAGTCCACTCGCTCGAAGTGCACTTAAGTTGCCACGTGTGACAAAGGGTATTACTCACGCCCCAGTGTGAATAAGCACATCTCAGTGCATAACAGAAACGCGCGAGCTGTGCAGAATCCCGTCAGCAGCTCGTAGCCAACCAGCCTTCGAAAACAGGCGGCGTAATTAAGCTATTGCACTGGAATCACGGAGGCCTTATATTATCCCTATTCGAATTTCTCCTGTTTGAATATAGGTGCCGAAGATAAGGCAGTGGACATGCTAGAGTCTTTTTAAACAACATATGCTTGTCAGCGGGCATTCTCGACACTAGCCTATGTGAAAAATAAGCCCAGGTGTCGGCTGAATCCAGAAGCCGACATGCGGCTGGCCCTGAATGTTACTGAGCCTCGCATCGATTTGTTGGTGCAAGGAAAGTGAGTTCAGTGGCATTTCAGTGAATTAAGTCTTTATGAACCCTTGCTTTTGAATTTATTGCACATGCATGTAGCGCGAGCTGAATGAAAAATGCTTGCACAAAAGCAACGGGGGGGGGGGGGGGGGGAGGGGTTGAGGAGGCTACTTGGCACTTAATGGAGCTTATCAGGGTTACTTGGGTTCAACATGTTTGAGAACCCCTGCTATTTAACAGTATTTCAGTAAGGTTTCCGCTGCTATTATCCCTGTTCCGTTCGTCTCTGCTTGAGCGATATCGAAAGTAGCCGTGTAGCTGAGTACAACGAACGTTGTCAACTGCATAGATATTTTGTTTGTTTCCAAGAACATGGTACACCCATTTTAAACTTCCTTTTACAACTGACACCACTTCTATTCGGCGTGTGTACATTGTAATCCTTTTGAAAGGGAACACGCGAGCGCGTGGCCTGCGCTCTACGGCGGTTCCCTAAAGCACGATCAACCGACGGCTGAAGAAAGTGCGTACGCTTTTGGCAGCACCGCCCATTGTCAGACCGGAGCGGGAATGTTATCTAGCAGCGCTTATACAACGACAATCACTCAAGGTATATGTAAACTGGTAGCGTAACTTCCATAGAAGCCCATGTATCCTGTAGTTGGCGGCTCGCTGCCACCGTCGCCATCTACGTATGGAGGGGACAACTAAGAGAAAATAAAAAATGAAAAATAAAATATGACGTCACAACCGGAAGCGGTAGCAACGTTGTGCATTTGTCCTACATGGCGCGAAATTAGAAATTTTTCCTAATTGCTGACCTTTTAGAGGCCTTTTGATAAATACGTGATTTTATCGCACCTCTATGGCTCGCCAATTGCGTGTGCGAGAGAAAAGGAAGACCAACAAGAAAGATTGAGTAAGCAAGGTCGTTTTATTAGCTTAATGGCGTACTTGCAATATACACCAAAAACATCGCAGATGAAAAAAATTGTGATACAACTGTTCACGAGCACACTAGCACAACAGTTCGAAAACTCACGTTGCCCCAATCGTGGAAAACCACTGCAGCGAGACAGCAGCCTTGAGAATGTCACTTTGGCAACCTTAGAGTACAGCGTTTCTTTGCTTAGGGTGTCGCATTCACCGTCACGAAAGGCCAGGGCATGCCGGCCGTGCGCCAGCGAAGGCAGTCAGAGGAACGGCTATCTACACATTCTGTGAGCTAGTTCAGCTCTGCGATGTCACGCCAGTATACAGCACATAAGCAAATAAATAAACTACGGAAGGTACGCGCGAAACCACCACGCAACAGTGAGCGATGCCTCGTTGACGCGACAATGCGCCGAACCTGGCCGAACTAAACACAAGCCCAGATAACAGACTGCCTGCATACGCCCCCCCCATTTATGGCACTCGACCAAAAAAATGAGGCAATCAACCATTTAGCCAAGTGTCAGATAAATCGTAAATTAAATTTACCGTTTACATTGGCGTATATAAAATCACCTAGTCGCGCTTCAATCGCACGGCGGGCGTTGATGTCTGTGGCAATAGGTTTTCGAAACTTTTCGTTCCGAGTTTCACGACCGATATGATTTGACCATGCATCACTCGTTATTTTGTTTGCTCATAGATGACTCCAAAAGCCGACGTGCTTTCTTTGGCTATCGGTTGATGATGCTGTAGGTAGCGGACGCAGAGCGCAGGCCACACGCTCGTGCGTTCCCTTTCATAAAGGACGACATTGTACGGGCAGCAGCGATGGTAAAGATCGTAAGACCCGAGACAACACGGTCGAAACCACACGTTCACGGCGCTGCAGAGCCTAATACCCTTGTCACACGGGTAGTCTAACCACAGTTAAGTACGACGGCCGTTAAGTCTAACGGCTGTTGTACATAGTCACGCGACAACCCTAACCGCAGTTAATCCGCTAACGACCGTTTTCGTAAACGGAGGTAGGCAATCCCCTGTTAGCACTGTAAACGGACAATGTGGCGGCCCCCATGTCGGACGCGAGCAGCTCGGCTCCCAGCGCAACATCCAGCTCTGCCACGGAAGACTTGCTATTTTAATTAGGCCTCCACCTTCACGACGCCGTAGCTACCGAGACGCGTAGCTACGCGTTGGAAACGAATCGTTTTTGCGCAGAATGGCGCAGTTCTTGAACTTGTGCAATCATTTGCTACTAATGGCACTATGCATTTTCAACGTCAGCCCTCCCTGACTAAAGTTAAAACTCTGTTCCTTACAAGCGTACAAGTTTGTCCGTGCTGCAAAACTCTCGTGTGCATTCCACGAGCATAGACATGCATTTGCAAAAAAATTGGAGGACGCTCGAGCTTCGCATCCAAGAGTAGAACGCGATAGTGAAATCGGGCCATTTAAAATTGTCCCATAGAATATCCTATAGAAGACTGACACCGATTTCCGCTGAAGTTACCAAAAAAAAAAAACACACAGCGCATACTGCAAACGTGTGAAAGCGCCTCTGTCTGGTTTGGTTTACGGTAACTGTGGTTACGTCCGCTAACCGCAGTTGGGTATAACAGCGGTTAAGTTTACCCGTGTGACAAGGGTATAATATTGTTACCTGGTCGTGACGGTAAAGAAGGCGGCAGTCGGCGTGCTCAAGACGAAACTCGTTATACAGGCGAACTTGTGCCCAGGAAATAAAAAAGTTAAAGTACAAGCAATGCACGCTGCACACCGATAGCGGCCAGCACTGTCGTTCGCCGTATTAATCTCATCAGCAGTAAAGCGCGTTGGCATTTTATAGCCGTTGTATCAAAGACACCAGCGTTATTGTTCGTATCTGGCTTAGATCTAGAACTGTTGGCGTTGCGCCCTCAAGCTTATCGCTATATTTTAAAATAATCTTGAAGGTCCCCAGACATTCGGGCGCTGTTTCCGCAAGGCAGTGGTTGTACAGGGGCTTCCAAAATAAGCACACCTGCGGGAAAAATACAGCCATAGTCTGCGCATGCGCGGCGTCCCTAGCAAGCAAGCGTCGCTACCAAGTGTAGCTAGATAGGCGTCGCCTTGCGTTAAAAACATACGGTTTGTCCCTGTTCGCGCTGCGACAACACATCTGGGAAATGTAGGAGCCTGTATGCGACAGCGTGCTCGCGCGCTCTGCAGTGTAATCTATAAATGTACGCGTAATGTTTGTGGTGCGTTCTCGGCGGAATCTGCATGCATTCATTGTGCGAGATAGTCATGTTTACTGGATAGGTTGAGTGGATGGAATCTACGAATGCTTATAACTCAGCGGTGAACTGTGAGTGCACCATGTTCTACATTTATAATGCTTAATGTCTTGCATATCTGGGCTATTTCGCAGAATCAGTCAGTCAGTCAATGAACTTTATTTATAAAATGTCCTGAGGAGCCGATTCCCCTCAAGAGGGATGGTCGACTGCGGGCCGCACCCACGTGGGGACAGGAAGGGCGAGCCCCTCCGCCACGCTGCGGTTCCTCTGGACTGCCCGGATTTGGACTTCCCGGTCCGAGCTGGTGATTGCCGTCCTCCAGGCGTCCTCCGTGCTGAGAGGCTCGCTATCGCGCAGCGCCGTCCATTACCAGAGCATATGGGATAATATGCATCGTCTCTTGTCGCAGTGAGGGCAGTAGGGCTTTATGCTGTCGATAAACTTACTATAGACTAAGGGCGACGGGTAGGTACCCGTTTGTAGCATTCTTAAAGGGATTGACTGGGCCCTCTATAGTTCGCAGAAAGACATGAATTCATAGGGCGCGCAAACTGCTGACGAGTATGTCAGACGAAATAGGCAGGCTTTTACCGAGCTATTCGCAGTCACGCATGGCAAATCTAGTAAAGTATCAGGCCAGGCGTATTTGAAAAGATAAAAGTGCCAGATGAAAAAAATAATAATAAATAAATAAATAAATAAATAAATAAATAAATAAATAAATAAATAAATAAAATATAAAGAAACTATATGGGTCCTCTTATAGATTCTCAAGACGACTTTGCTTACAAAACTATCGACCCGTTTTCGTCAATTCGTTCCCAATTGCTTGTTTCTTTTTTAGTTAAATAAATGGTTTGCCAATAATTGATCGTAATTTGGTTGAACTATTTTCATACTTGCCGCTCCGGAGCCTTGAGCTGATTCTAATTAGTGTGTCATACACACTGGAACTCGCTTTTTTTTTTCATTTGGCGTGACCGCTATTAACACGGTGTATCGAATTGATGTCTTATACTCTGTATTAGCATGCGCATCTTAAAAACATTTAGTTAATAACTACGTTTATTTACTCAGTAACCCACATTCGCTAGCTTTAATAAACGATTGGTGTGATGTCCGTGTTTTGTCTTTTAGCTACCCTAATTACCTTTGCACTTTTGAATTACTCTTAGTTACTTGGTGCGTAATGCATTTTAACGTGCTTTATAGAATGATTGAGGTGTAGTATGCCGCTTTCTGATTTTTGCTACCGCAGATGTTGTCGAAGACGAGCGGTGGGATGGACACAGTCCGCTACTAATGAGCCAGTTAAACTTTTCACTTTCAAAAGCACCAATGCCCATTTACGCGCATACACGCGCACGTATGCTCCACCGCCTGCACACGGGTGCACAGAGCGTTTTAGAGACCGCATCGCATCTGTGAAACGCTAAAAAGCACCCAACTCTATTCTTCTGGAGCAAGGCAACACCAACTTCGAGCGAGGCACGCTTGCTAGGGAAACCGCGCATGCGCAAACCCTGGCAGTTCTTTTTCACCGGCGCGCTCCTCCGACGAGCGGCAACCGCTCCGGCGCTCCGAATTATTTTGGGTGCACCCGTACGTGTAATGGACCAGTTGCATAAAATCGCAATATGCACGTATCAGAACATGTGGCGCACTGTTAAAAGAATTAATCACCATCGGCCTTTTATAATAAAATCAGCGCAGCCCCTTCGACGAGGTATTACACAAGAAAGTTTCCTTCACTACGCATCTGAGCAACGCCGGTACCCCGACAAAAACACAAGTCCCTACTCCATGCTAGGGAAATAAAACAGTTCGGTCTAGCGACTGCCTCGATTCAGAACTAATTGACAGTGCGTGTTGCATAACGGCACGGGTTTTATGATGACCACTTCACGGTACTGGTAATCATAACACCAGCCCACTAATCCTGATATCGAGACCGATGACAACTAAAAGCACATACACACAAACCGTTGCTGATGGTTTATCAGTGCGAAACGGAATGCGCGCATGTCTCTCGGCCAGCGTGACACCCGTCACCTTTAACAGAACGGACAAAATAAATCTGCCGTGATGACGAAGGTTGTATAGAAGTTCATATGTTAGAAAAGGGCGGCTCTTGAACGAGTCATCTGGGCTCAACGCCATCTGTGTATGGAGGAAACACTTCTGGCGAACAAAGAAATAATGCGCATGTGACGCAATATGCGGCGAAAAAAGTGACGTTATTTCGTTGAACTAGCATGAAACTTGACCTGAATAAACTTTTTGTAGGCCTCTAACTGATCGTTAAGGACTCACGTCGTTGCCATCCGACTCGAATCGGCGAGTCCTTAGCGTGATTGAAGTCCGAGCCATCTAAACATATATACACTCAGTTCTAGACCGAGGCTAGCACACCGCCGTTTAATTCGCCTTGATTTTTGGAACAAGGTTTATCTCTTGAATTTTTTTCTGTGTTCGTGGCATTTTCCGTACTGGAAAAGCCAGCAAGCATCAGCATGATCACAGAAATAACGAGCGCTAAAAATGACGAGCACACAAAGAGAAGACCAGACACGGGACAGGCGCTACTAACAACTGTTTATTGTCAACACACCCACCGAGTTAAAATAGACACATTCATCGCGTTGCGCATGCGTGACATTGCATTGCAAGCAGAGCAAACCAAACAGCAAAAAATTACACAAAAACGAACATACGATAGCAACTGTGGAATAACAAGGTGGAAATCACCTCTGCGCATGTCAATAGGTGCCCTGCAGAAATTCAAATTCGGAAGCATGCAAGGATATCGAAGTCTCGCTTATACAAGATCCAACGTGCTTTTTGATAAAAAAACGCTTCTAAAGCGAGCCGAGAAGAAATGCGTGTGCTTCTGCCCAGTATGCTGGTGCTTCGAAAAATCGGTTCACACCCACATGCAGTAATGTGCGCGACAAGATGCGCATACTTGTCCTCTTTTCTTCCTTGCACTTCGTGCGTGCTCCCTAAGTCGGTTATTGACGCATCTTTCTGACTGGCCGATGTACACTTTCCCACAAGACATGGGAATGGAGTAGACAACTCCAACAGAGCATTTGACGAAAGGTTGGCATGCCTGGTGCTGCATCCTCGTCTGCTTTCAACGCAGATCCGAGGGCAAAGCTTTTGCAGCTTATTAGGGGCAGAAAAAACCAGAGGCACTTTATGCCTGTTTGCCACCTTTTTTGAGACCATGCGACAAGGGCGTGCACGTATGGGCATGACCAGTGGTCTCCCAGTCAAAACCCGATCCCGAGCCCGTACCCCTTCGGCTCCGTGTTTGACTCTCTGCAAGAGCGACTCGGCGACTGCTACAATGACGTTCGAAGGGTAGCCTGCCGCCAAGAGGCGGGGGCACTTGCCAATCAAAAACTTTCCTGCATGCGATGTGGGCACGACTTCGAGCGCAGATTTGGCACTGAACAACCATTCCCCTTTTTAATGAGCTTCGAATGGCAGCTGAATCAAAAGGCAATAATTTTTTCTGGCTCGGGGAAAGTACGCCACGCCCAGCAAACATGAAGTGCAGAAAATCGCAGCTTTAAATCTAAAAATTGCAACTCATTGCGGTTGGGGATCTCGTGCGTAAAAAAACAAGCCCTTGACCTAAACGACTAAAAACATCTAAAATGTCCGACACAATATTAGGCAAAGAAGAATTGCTGTGTCTGGCTAAAAGTACTAAAAAGTCATCAACATATCTAAACACTTTTAAAACCGGCCCCCCATTAAAAAAAGCAGCATGCAAGGGAAGAGTCAATACCAGATAAAAAGATTTCGCATAAAACAGGAGCTACGCATGATCCAATACACACGCCTTGTCGTTGCAAGTAAGGTTGCTCGTTAAAAAAACAATAAAAGTAACGCGGAGATAAGATTCGAGCAAGGTAAGGAAATTGTCAGTGGAAATTGTCAGTCTCTTTGTGTGTGCTCGTCATTTTTAGCGCCTTCGTTATTTCTTTGATCATGGACAGCCAACTAGCCCGACAGTCTGTTCTGCTAAAGCATCAGCATACCGCACTTTATTTTTGCAGCGGCTTTTACTTGCTTTAAAAACACGCAGAAGCCTTAATTCACATTGCTTTCTTGCGCTGTGTG
>JALIZH010029787.1:0-31138 GCA_030522465.1 Rhipicephalus appendiculatus
GGTCGGCAAAATAAATGGAGCTCACTCAGACTCACTCAATAAATATATTTCTCGCTCAGGACTCACTCGGACTCAGACTCACCGAAAATATTGCTGAAGCAGACTCACTCGGACTCAGACTCACGAAATTTCTCTCCAACCAAACTCACTCGGACTCAGACTCACGGGTGTTTTCCTCAACCGAACTCACTCGGACTCAGACTCACGAAACTTTTTCCTCAAACAGACTCACTCAGACTCAGACTCACGAAACTTTTCCTCAAACAGACTCACTCGGACTCAGACTCATGAATATTTTCGTCAACTTGACTCACTCGTACTCAGACTCACCAAGATTTTTCTCAAGCCGACTCACTCGGACTCAGACTCACCAATATATAACTCAGCCGGATTCACTCGGACTCAGACTCACGAAAATATAACGAAAATATAACTCAGCCGGACTCAGACTCACCATATTTTTTGTCAGCTGGACTCACTCGGACTCAGACGCACCAAAATTTTCCTCATGCGGACTCACAGACTCGCCAAACTTTTTTCTCAACCAGACGTACTCGAACTAAAAATCAGTAATATTCGATTTGTTCCGGCTCATACAATAAATGTCGAAGGAGTGACGATTGTTATAGCGCGAACTCAGGACAAGGACAAAAGGTACACAAAGACGAGCGCCTGAGTTCACGCTTTATGATCTACCAACTAGCCTAAGCCGCTATCCGTCGAAGGAGTGCCATGAAAAAGCTTATGTAGAATAACACATGTAAAGGGTTTACAAATGCCTGGCAACCTTGAAAATATATATATGATAGTTTTCATCATAAAAGAAGTTATTTCCCGTGCATCTCAATGTCTATAGTAAAGATAAATTCAACATTACACGTGATTTTCGCAATATTGAGAATGTTTTCTTTAAAGATGAGGCTTGGTCTACGGACTTTCGAGGAAAATTAGGTTTTGATTCCTGTTACCTTTCGGATGCGCTATGGTGCACGCGCGATTTGATTTCAATGGGCGAGCGCGCGTGCGGGTTTTTTGCAGACCCAATTAAATGAAGTCATTTCTTACGCTTTGCCGTTCGAAGGCCTGATCACGCTACTGTGAACGAAGAAAGCTTCGCATTACGTTTTGACGCTTTTCTAAAAACGCTCGTGAAACTGCCAATGGTCGTATACAGTCCATTAACCGCTCTTTGACGAAGCGAAGAAGAAAATATGAGGCGGCCATCTTTTGCAGAATCGAGCTCCCCACCCTTGAAACATTGTGGAAACACCCGCCATGGTAGTATAGTAGTTCTGGTGCTCGACTGCTGAAACCTGAAAATCACGGCATCGAATTCCGGCCGCATTTCGATGGATGCCGAAATGCCTGAGGCATGTATGCTTATATTTAGGTGCACGTAATGAACCCCAGGTAGCCAATATTTTCGTAGCCGTCCACTACGGCGCCCCTCATAATCACATCATGATTCTGCGACGTTAAACGCCAGTAATTATTATATTAGTGTTTCGAATTATAGAAATGCTATGTTAGGTTTCAGTCGATGTCATGCTTTCGCAAAGTGATTGCGGATAATAGAGGTTGGATAATATAGAAGTGGTGCCCGCGTCCCCACTTCACGGTGATCGTACTAGTCCCCAGAAAGGACAGGAATATTCATTTTTAAGAAAAAAGGTCACTGGGCAAGGCGCTGAACTGACAAATGAATGGTTTACTACAAACCAGACGCATTAAATTCACATAGCTAACCCTGCGCCATAAGCAATTTCATTTCTTTTAGATGTGAAGCATCTTATGGCGAAGCTTAATCCGGTGGTGGTGTGCGGCGTGACCACCCTTACTGCGCATGCGCAAACCCTTTCAAAAAAAATAAAAATAAAAACCTCCTCTCCCCCCCCTCTCTCTCCTCTAGGCATCCCTCCCCGCGGCAACCACACCCTCACTGCGCATGCGCCTTCCCTCCTCTCTCCTTCTACGCTCCCCCTCTCTCCTCTAGGCATCCCTGCCCACGGCGTCCACACTCCCACTGCGCATGCGCGTCCCCCCCCTCTCTCTCCTACGCTCTCCCCTATAGGCATCCCTGCCCGCGGCGCCCACACTCCCACTGCGCATGCGCGTCCCCCCTCTCTCTCCTCTCCTACGCTCCCCGGCCCCCCTCTCTCGCCTCGCGAGGCCGACGCAGGCAGCGTCTGCTAGCGAGTTTCTTGGTTGACAAAACCGACTGCTCGCGCTGCACAACCGTTCACTGGCCACCCCGTATATATGGCAATGGATCTTGACCTCCATGCTGGTGCCGGTGGGAGATTTCTCCTGTGCGTTGTTGAACAATAAAAATTTTCGCAGCGTGCGCGTTAACTAAAAGCGGACTGCGGGTCTCTTGTGTCCAGTCGGAGACTTCTGTCTCTCATTGCCCATTAGCAGCGATTGGCATGTTCCAGTAGGAAACACCGCTCCATCACTGCGTGCTTTGCGCCTCCCCAGTTTTCTCTCCTGCGCAACGCTCCGATGAGCGCCAGCGTCAACGCCGCCGCCAGTGTAAGCGTTAGCGCCCGCTGCTTCACATCTACACATGGTTCCCTTTAGCGGGAGATGGTGTAATTTTTTATTCTCACTGGGTCGCTGTTATATCTATCCAAACATATTATTTGTATTGTTTTTGCTTTGATGTAACTGCTAATCTTTATGCATTCTCAGATGCACAGCTACCATCTGTGAATCCTTCGGCACTTCAGGGTACTATTAAATAAATAAATAATTGAGGAGCCTCTTTTCATCGGCTAAATGGCTTCGCTTGCCGTCTTCGTGCGTAACGTACTATTTTTCTTTGCAGAATAACAGACTGATGGGCAGTTGGTGTGGGTTCATAATGACGTCTAGTGATTCATGATACATATGAGAAATGCGCTAATTTGTCTCCCATGAGGGGACACTGCTCAGCGACTTATGATCGAAAGCCAGTGCCACAACGAATACAAAAGGAGTGAGATGAAGACAGGACATGCGCTTTTTTTTGTATTTCCTTCAAAGGCTACATTCTTGAAAGATGCAGGGAGGGGGGTGAGGGGTGGAGAGCAGTGCTTGAGTCTCCTATATTTCTGAGACCGCTCCTTATCTTCATACCAGCGAATACTCCCCCCACTCCCCACCCTCTATCTTTCCCATTAAAGAAGTACTGAAACAAAATTTTCAAGGCAAGATAACATGTGGGATAGGTTTGCGTACACACACGCGCATCATCTACGAAATATCAAGAAATAATATAGCCTAGAACGTATTTAAAATCCATTTTAAAGTTTGTATCTTCTTACTGCAGCTAAACGTGCCTTTGTTTAGTGTGTAAACAACCAACCACCCGCTGCGTCACGAGTTTAAATATAAAACTCCAACCAAAATCACCAATCGTCGCCACAGCAGCGGATAGAAGAAAGGAAGATGGTGCCGACCGCCAGGGATACCAAGAAAATGAAATGCTCGCTGACCACACCGACGCGCTCAAGTGTCTCCCTTTTGGGCGCCTTTTCAACAAACGCTTCCTGGGTGCGTCCATAATAACCCGTGACCCCCCTACCCCCCACCTGAAAAAAGGTGCAGCTGTGCCCTGGAGGGCCCGATTTTGCTGCGTCTACTCGCTAGGCTGTGTGCTCTGGCGCTACCGTCGCACCTCGAAAACTGCATTGCCGGGAAGGCGTTTATTCGCAGAGCCCTGCGCAAGAGAAAAGACGGGGGAAACGTAACACCACGGTTACAGTGGCTAGAATCCACGGTGCAACAAATATTATTTCTTGCACCGTGCGTGACACCAACGGCGCCGCAACGAGGCTGCGTGTCGATCCCCTACATTGCGGGCACCAGCGAAGGAACAGCCCGTATACTAAGAAAGGCAGGTGTCGACGTTGCCCACAATCCATCCACCACCATCGGCAGTTTCATCCCTCGGCCCAAAGACAGCGCACCTGCGGAAAAAGCGCCAGGGCGTCTAGTACCGGATCACGTGCGCCGACTGCCCCGCTTCCTACATTGAGGAAACTAAGAACTTCCATGAAAGAATGCGGCAGCACAAGAATGACCTCCGTCACTTGAAAAGCGGACGGAGCGCAGTGACAAAGCACTGCTAGCGGTTTGACCACCATGCCAGTCCCGACGGTGCGGTGATTTCGGAAAAATAAAGAAACCTTCACCGGCGGCCCCTCCTCGAATCCTGGTACAATGAGCAGACAGCGGGAAACATCAACCACACCACGGGGGGCACTGCCCTCCCTCTACTGCCAGGGCTTGCGACGACTCACGGCAAACCATCACGCCTGACAAGAAGGTGTTTACATCTCGGGCCTGCTCACCCCTGAAGAAAAAGCCGATCAGGCTTTGAAACGTCGCGGTTCGCAAGGCAGACTTCTGCCGAATGTTCACCTATGAAAGAACACAGGTATTTGCGTTGCAGGCCCCAAGCCTGCAACGCTTCTTCGTTTTGTACTCTCCTTGCATTCCTTGGGCTGTATTAAGAGCTCGAAAGCAAGGCACGAGAAACGAGCCTGGGAAGCGCCCATGCCATGAAGCTTTTTGCCGTGTGAACTGGACGAACACAATGACGGCTGAGGGACCACCGAAAGTGCTTCGGCGCGTCAACGCTGACTATGCATGGAAAGGTGTTTGAATAGGAAAGAAAAGGAAAAATACCAAAAAAAAAACGGGTGTTGCTTTGTTGTGTCGGCAAGGACTGAACTTCCGGCGTGCGGGGAAAATATGGCAGCAATATCTCCTAAAGAGAGTCTAGAATTCGAAGAGGTCATTAAAGTTTAAAAGGTCCTCGAATTGCCTAGAGGTAACAGAATTCTTTGACCACATTACAGCCCAAAGCAATTTGTTTTTGCGAGTGATGAAGCGCCGCGTATGGCATGAATGGTGCGTTTCTACCCCCCTTCCTCCTTGAAATCCGGTCGCCACAACTTTCAAGGTACCACGGGGGCAAGCTTTATCTAGCCACTTTAAATAACGCAGCCGCTGTATAACTGGTAGCGAATGACATGACGAAAGCCGATGGTCTGTGTCGTCGCTACATTTTTAACAAAGCTTGAAATTCGGCGAGATGGTGCATAGCTATTGGGAAATTGTTGAGCGCAAAACAATGCATTCAGAAGGCATTCACAAGCGCCCGTTCTGTCTCTCTTGTACTTGTGAATGTCTTGTTTGGCGCTCAAAAATTTCCCAATTGCCACATTTATTCATCGAAAAACCGAAGCGGTTCAATGCAAAAGAGAGCGACGGGTGCTCGATGCTCGCGAATCGTTTTGCTTTGTCGTCTTTGAATCCACATGAATGATGAAGCTGGAACATTGCACTCATTCTCCGTTGATTAGGTACATAATTGTAGATCAAACTCAATGTGGATCACGATGTCGCTTAATAAAAGTGGCCTGGAGTTGTACATGTGTCAGAAAATACTGCACAGCCCACTCACATGCCCTCATATATGAGGGCATGGACAGCTTGATAATTTGAAAAATAATTTCTGGGGCTTTACAAGACGGAACATCTATACAATTACAAGGCACGCCATAAAAGGAGGCTATAAATATTTGTAGCAGTAGGTAGGCAAAATAAATGGAACCCACGCAGACTCACTCAAGAAATGTTTTTCGCTTAGCACATAGGACCCAGACAAAACAAAATTGTGCTGAAGCGAACTCACTCGGACTCAGAATCATGAATATTTTCGTCAAGCGGACTCACTCGGACTCATACTCACCAAAATTTTCCGCAAGCGGGCTCACTCGGACTCAGACTCACCCAAATTTTCCTCAGGCAGACTCACTCCGACTCAGACTCATCTAAGTATAACTCAGCCGGACTCACTCGGACTCAGACTCACCAAAGTATAACTCAGCCGGACTCACTCGAACTCAGACTCACCAAAATTTTCCGCAAGCGGGCTCACTCGGATTCAGACTCACCAAAATTTTCCTCAGGCAGACTCACTCCGACTCAGACTCATCTAAGTATACCTCAGCCAGACTCACTCGGACTCAGACTCACCAAAGTATAACTCAGCCGGACTCACTCGAACTCAGACTCACCAAAATTTTCCGCAAGCGGGCTCACTCGGACTCAGACTCACCAAAATTTTTCCTCAGGCAGACTCACTCCGACTCAGACTCATCTAAGTATAACTCAGCCAGACTCACTCGGACTCAGACTCACCAAAGTATAATTCAGTCGGACTCACTCAGACTCAGACTCACGCCTCAATCTGAGTCTGAGTGAGTCTGAGTGAGTCGACTCATGAGTGAGTTTGCCGACCTATGCCCTCAAGTAGTGCCCCTCTAGTGTCCAACACCCTCGCCTCGGACACTGTGCTCGAGCACATTCATCCTGACATTCCATCGGCCCGCATCGCCAGCCAGCTCACTCTAAGCCAGCGGTCAGTCATAAAAGGTATATTGGCCAAGCACAACGCTGTTTTTGCTCGTCATGATGATGATCTTGGTCACTTCACTGGTATGCAGCACCGCATTGACCTGCTACCTGATGCTTCACCATACAGTCGGAGCCCATACCGGTACGCTGCAGAAGACAGACAGTTTCTGGAAACGCAGGTGAAGAAGTTGCTCCACCAAGGTATTATCCTCCCGGCTTCTGGCCCATGGGCCTTTCCGGTTGTTGTGGTGACCCGTGGAGAAAAAAAGCGCTTGTGTGTGAACTATAAGCCTTTGAATGAACGCACAATCACTGTAGTGCACCCGTTGCCCTTGGTAGATGACATCATCCAGGACATATCAGGTTGCGCATACTTTGCTACCCTAGACCTGAAATCTGCCTACTGGCAAGTGAGTTTACGCCCACAAGACTACGAGAAGACAGCATTCATTACTCATCACGGCACATACATGTGGACGCGTATGCCGTTTGGACTGAAAAACGCTCCGTCCACTTTCCAGAGAATTATGCAAATTTTGTTCCAAGATCTGCAGCCCAGGCCTGAGCGATGTGGAGTCCGCGCCTATCTTGATGACGTTCTCATTTATGCCGAGTCATTTTCAACGTTTGCAAGCATCCTGCAGGAGGTGTTGCAATTGCTGCAGGACAATGGACTGAAGGTGTCATTGGAAAAGTGCTGTTTTGGCCAATCCTCTGTTAGGTTTCTGGGCTTTATTATTTCCAGTCAAGGCCAGATCCCAGATCCTGATAAGGCTGCAGCCATGTGTCGCATCCCAGTTCCGCGAAACCAGAAACAGGTGCTCTCGTGGGTACAAACAGCAAGTTTCTATCGTCATTTTATTAAGGGCTTTGCAAAAGTGGTCGCCCCTTTGCAGGCTCTCATCAAGGCACCCACATTTGTCTGGAGCACTGAATGTGAGCAGGCCTTTCAGACGATCCGTGCCGCCCTCACCCAGCCTCCCCTTCTGGCGCACTTCGACCCCATGGCAGCCACAACACTAACCACAGACGCTTCGCAGGAAGCCATTGGAGCGGTGTTATCCCAAGTCCAGGACACCAGAGAATGCGTCATTGACTACGCCAGCCGTGGCCTTACGTCAGAGGAACGCAAACTCCATAGCAATGTATGGGAATGTATTGCAGTCCACTGGGCAATAACCGTGAAGTTCCGTCAATACCTGCTAGGCAGAAAATTCTCTCTGGTCACAGATAACTGGACTGTTGCCTGCTTAACGTCCAACGTGCGGCCATCTCGTCGGTTCACTTCTATGCTCACGGACTTAGTAGAGTTCGATTTTACCGTGCGGCATCGGCCAGGACGTCAAAACGTTGTAGCCGACCACTTGTCCCGTTTGGCATGTGCTGTCACACAGTCTTCGCAGTCACTGGCTACGATGCAACAAGAAGACCCACAGTGCGCTGCAATTCTTTCACACCTAGCCAGTGAAGAAGACCCAGCCGAGTTCACCAAGATAGATGACATCTTATATCGCCGACTGTCATCGGGAACATCTGCAGTAGTAGCTCCGTCCAAACTGCGTCCCGCCATTCTGCAAGCATTACACGATGGTGCAGGTCACTTTGACACAAAGCGTACGTTGCTAAAAGTTCAGGATCGTTATTGGTGGCCGGACATGGAACGATCAGTCGCAAGCTATGTGTCATCCTGTCAGTGCTACCAGCAGTTCAATCGCCCTACCTCGCGCAACGTAGGTCTTCTTGGCAGAATGCCTACCTCAGACATTCCATTTTCCAGCATAGCAATTGACCGTGTAACCATGCCACCCAGCAACTCGAAGCGCTACATTCTCAACGTCGTTGATTTTGCCACCCGCTTTATAGCACCCGCAGCAGTTTCATCCACGTCTACGGGCGACGTAATCAAGCATTTGCACAATGTGTTCTACACCTATGGCACGCCTGACCACTGCCTTTCGGACCATGGCTCGGCCTTCGAGTCCAATGAGTTCAAGCGCTTCATGCGTCTTCATTTGGTTGAACTCCATTTCACAACTGCCTATCGTCCTGAAGGCAACGGTTTAGTTGAAAGAAGCAATGGAACTCTCCTGGCCGTTCTAAGCAAAATCTGTGCAATAGAACCACTCTCTTGGCCTTCCAAACTGCAAGAGGCCGCTTTCGCCATCAACACGTCCATCAATGCAAGCACAAACTTTACGCCATTTGAGCTTCTCTATGGCTACGTACCAAAAGTTCCTCTACAACAGCATCGTCCGATCCAGCAATCCGCTCTTGCAGAGCGCATCCTCGACACAACAGTGCAGCGCTCCGCAGCAGCCACCAATTCGGAAGCTGCGCAAAATACCCGCAAACAGCGTTATGATCGCAGCCACCGTCCTCACACTTTTACCGTCGGTGATCTGGTCTGGGTGAGACGACAGGCTCCGGTTGCCAATGAGAAAATGGCACCTCGCTTCAATGGTGTGTACCGCCTCATCGAGCAACTTACACCAGCCACATTTAGGGTTTTACGTTTGTCACGCGTGACATCTCGTTTGGTTAATCAACCACGAACGGTGCACGTGTCCCAGCTCAAGCCTTATGTGCCACCAGTTTCTCCGGTGATCGAGCAACCGCCCCTCGTCCATGTAGAGACCACGGCCGCTTCAGGAGCAAACGTTGTCGCCTCTACCGAGCAGCGACAACCTCAACGGCCCCAGCGCACTCGATGTTTACCGAGACACCTCGATGACCTTGTGCTCGAGTGAAGTGCAGTGTTTTCGCATGTGTGTGTGAGTGTGTTATCGCGCGTATGAGAAGAACCCATTGACCACGAGACTTGGTCATTCGGACTAGGGTGGGATGTGAGCACCCACAATACCCAGCTCATCACTAGCGCCGCCTACGGCACTGTTACGCCGATACAAGCCAAGCCCAAGTGAGGGCCGGGACACTCTCACTCACTCTCGCTACCGCCGCCGCGACGGACGGTCACGTTTCTTCTGCGCGCCATGATGCGCTAATAAATCGTTTTGTTACCTTGTGCCTGACGCCTCCACGTCTCAGCCTTCACGCTTAGCCCTCACAGAACATACTCGTTTGCGTTACATTTCTAAAGGCCTAGATATAGTCCGGCGTGACGTGTACGCGCGAGCACGCGCGACGCGATTAAGATACGCCGGCGAAAAGTGGAGAACTTATAGTCTGGCGTCACGGCGTAGCCGGCGCACCCGGCGGCGTTTGGCGTGCTTGGCGACGCCGGCGCAGAGATAGACCATGTTCCTATTTCACGCGCTCCACGCGGCTGACGTTAGACCACAATGCACTGCGCGCGGAAGCGGCGGTCAGCAAAATGGCGGCGTGTGGGCCGCGTTTGGAAAGTGCGGCCGTGGTTTACTCGCTTTGATCGACGACCACATGATTATGCGTGTTCTCGAAGGAATTATAGATTACGTTTGTGTGTACACGAGCAACAGTGTGAACTGCTGCGACACAGAGGGAAAAAGAAACGTCTGGGAAGCCTTCGGAATGCGCTCTCGTATGTACGTATACATGATCCGCTGTGTTTTCCGATGCAACCTATGTAGCTATTTTCCGGCTCCCAGAACGTTTAACGCAATGCTTGTGAGGAAAGACGTTTCCGGTGAAGTCAAACAGTGCACAGAGCGAGAAAAAGCACGCGCGTCAAGCATAAAGAATGTGTAGAAAACCACAGAGTGCAAAAATTGTGTACGAGTCAACCGAAGAACGCGGGGCCGCGGACACGCTCGAGGAAGAGAGGGCGGATGCGCCACTCCGAAGCCGCTCGCCGTGGCATTGTGTGCGCGCCTTACTCTAGAGTAAGGAATTGGCCGCCGTCACTGGCTGCGCGTACCCAGTGTATCCGACCTCGGCGCGCACGACCTGATGCGCTGAACATGCCGGACTATATCTAGGCCTTAACCCATATATGCCTAGTGTCCTACTTATAGGACGCTTCTTTGATGCATTCTAACATGGGTAGTTCTTTAGCTGATGACTAGCGCCACTTACAGCACATCAAACAGGTCTTACTCTCAACGTGTGCAAGCCTACACATTGCTTGCTTTTCATCCCGCCACGTGCCGACCGCTTTCTCCGGGCAAACACGTGCTTCGTATGAAAGACGTCTTGTAGACGCGCACCGACCACACTGTTGTCCCTCAGAGTAAACAGACAAGGTGCGCTCACTGACATGAGAAGACAACTCGCTGTGAGAAGTGCAATGTCGGTATGCACGTGAAATGTTTCAAGGCTTACCGCACCCGCACATAGCACCCATAATGCCCAGTGTCCAGTATGTAGGACCGCTTGAAAAACAGTGTCACGTTTACCTGGCAGTAAATAAAAAACTTGTGCTTTCTTTTGAGGGTACAAGTGCACTTTCTTGTGAAAAAAATATTTGTTTTGTCATTTTTCCTGAGTTTGGGCATATATGGGTTAAGGATGCTTCGCTCATCATTTCTTAGTGAAGCATTTCTTAGCGATCTTCGGCGACTTTGAGCGCATCTATCTATCTATCTATCTATCTATCTATCTATCTATCTATCTATCTATCTATCTATCTATCTATCTATCTATCTATCTATCTATCTATCCGTTTACAACTTTGTGCTCTCCAGACCGTATCGCTAATGGCATTTACACGAAAATTCGTATGACACAACATGACTCTATGACGAACATGAATCATTGGTCATATCATGAAAATCATAATTTGTCATGAACGGCATGATTTAAACGCCATGGCCGTGGTGCTCCCGCGGCCCTTTCCTTAACTTGATATATCGAAAAATTGGTATGATGAGACATTTTTGCATGACGAACATTAACGACAGGTGGTAATATGGAAATAATGACATGCCATATGCAACATGACTTGCATGCCCGCTCATGGCACGCTCACGGCCGTTTTGCTAGCTTGATATACACCAAATTTGGTGTTGCGTCACGTGACTGTATAACAAACCTAAATGACAAGTGGCAATATGGAAATCACGACATGCCATGTGCAACATGACTTACATGCCACGCTCACGGCACGCTCGCGGCCGTTTTGCTAGGTTGATATTGTCACGTGGTCGTGACGTCGACGAAGGCAGAAGTCGGTAGGTACAAAATGAAACTGTTTATTAGGCCGAACTTGTGGCCGGTAAACAGAAAGTCAGATTACAGCAATACACACTGCACTGATAGCGGCGAACAGAGCGTCGGCCGTCGATGAACTGAACATCGTTGGAACGCGCCGGCTTTTATAACTCACGCGTCGAACATTCTTGTCTTATCTCTGGTCGTCGCGCAAGCTCTGGAATAATCTTTGGTGTTCGCGTCTTGCGCGCAATCTTAACAAAATGATCTACTAGAATCGTGAACCTTCTCGAACACTGCAGGCACGGTTTGTTCACAGTCTTTGTAGGCGTAAACCGAATACAGTAAAAGAAACGCGTGTGGCAATGCCCCCCCTCTGAAAAGGCATCGTCCCGATGCTTAGAACAGAACACATGGTAAAAATACATGCAACAATAAATAGCGACAATAAATCAAGAAAGTTCAGTAAACAATACGCACAAGAAAGTCCAATGAAAGAAAAAAAAAGAAGTACAGTCCTCATGTTCACTACCGCGCGTAAAACGGCTTGAGGCGCACGACATGGACGACTTCAGGTCGCGCACGGCGCCGTTGAGAGTTCGAAATACCGTCGGAGACAACCTCGTAGTCGAGTGTGCCGAGACGTCGAAGCACCCTATACGGTCCAAAGTATCGTCGCAGAAGTTTTTCACTAAGTCCACGTCGTCGTATCGGCGTCCACACCCAAACGCGGTCGCCGGGCTGGTATTCCACGAACCGTCGTCGAAGATTGTAGCGGCGGCTGTCAGTCGTCTGCTGATTCTTGATCCGCAGGCGGGCGAGCTGTCGTGCTTCTTCGGCGCGCTGTAGGTAGGCGGTCACGTCGACGTTTTCCTCGTCGGTCACGTTCGGTAACATGGCGTCAAGCGTCGTTGTCGGGCTCCGTCCGTAGACCAACTTGTATGGCGTCATCTGCGTCGTTTCTTGCACGGCCGTGTTGTATGCGAAGGTCACGTACGGAAGGATGGCGTCCCACGTCTTGTGTTCGACGTCGACGTACATGGCCAGCATGTCGGCGATGGTCTTATTTAGACGCTCGGTCAGGCCGTTGGTCTGTGGGTGGTAGGCGGTGGTCCGGCGGTGACTTGTTTGGCTGTACCTCAGGATCGCCTGAGTTAGGTCCGCAGTAAAGGCCGTACCTCTGTCGGTAATGAGGACCTCTGGGGCGCCATGACGCAGTACGATGTTCTCGACGAAGAACTTGGCTACCTCGGCGGCACTGCCCTTGGGCAGGGCCCTTGTCTCGGCGTAGCGGGTGAGGTAGTCAGTAGCTACGACGATCCATTTGTTTCCGGAATTCGACGTCGGGAACGGCCCCAGTAAGTCCATGCCGATTTGCTGGAACGGCCGGCGATGTGGCTCGATGGGCTGCAGAAGTCCGGCTGGCCTAGTCGGTGGTGTCTTCCGTCGCTGAAAATCTCGGCAAGTCCTCACGTAGTGGGTGACGTCGGCAGTGAGGCGAGGCCAGTAGTACTTTTCTTGTATCCTTGCTAGCGTACGAGAAAACCCAAGGTGTCCAGCCGTCGGGTCGTCATGCAAAGCATGCAGAACTTCTGGGCGTAATGCCGAAGGTACTACGAGGAGGAGTCGGCCCGAAGTGGCGAGAAGTTTTTCTTTAGAAGCGCATGAAGCGCATGAAAGAAGCGCATGAAAAACGACTCCAGTCCTCGTCTGAATACCTTTGGAGCCACAGTGGCTTTGCCCTCGAGGTATTCCATAAGGCCCTTGAGTTCCGGATCGTCGCGCTGTCGCTCGGCGAAGTCGTCGGCACTTATGGTTCCCAGGAAGCCGTCATCATCCTGGTCGTCCAGTGGCGGTGGGTCGACGGGGGGCACGAGACAGGCAGTCGGCGTCAGAGTGTTTTCTTCCGGACTTGTAAACGACGGTAATGTCGAATTCTTGAAGTCTCAGGCTCCACCGTGCGAGGCGACCAGAAGGGTCTTTCAAGTTAGCTAGCCAACACAAGGCGTGGTGGTCACTCACAACTTTGAAGGGCCTGCCGTAAAGGTAGGGGCGAAACTTTGATGTAGCCCAGATGATGGCAAGGCACTCCTTTTCTGTTGTGGAGTAGTTGGCCTCTGCCTTTGATAGCGACCGGCTAGCATAACTAATGACTCTGTCCAGTCCGTCGGTCCTCTGCACAAGAACGGCGCCGAGTCCTACACTGCTTCCATCGGTGTGTACTTCTGTGTCGGCGTATTCGTCGAAATGCGCAAGTAACGGAGGCGTCTGCAGGCGTCGTTTTAGTTCCTGAAATGCTTCCCCCTGGGGCGTTTTCCACTTGAACTCGACGTCGGTCCTGGTGAGATTAGTGAGAGGCTCGGCGATGCGGGCGAAGTTTTTAACGAACCGCCTGTAATAGGCACACAAGCCGAGAAATCGGCGCACGGCCTTCTTGTCGGTGGGTGGCGGCAAAGCAGCGATGGCGGTTGTCTTTTGCGGGTCGGGGGCGTACTCCGGATTTGCTTATCACGTGGCCCAAGAACAAAAGTTCTTCGTACGCGAAGCGGCACTTCTCTGGCTTGAGAGTGAGTCCGGAGGTCTTGATTGCTTGAAGTACAGCTGCAAGGCGCCGGAGGTGTTCATCGAAGTTTGAGGAAAAGACAACGACGTCGTCCAAGTACACAAGGCAAGTCTGCCACTTCAGACCGGCCAGTACAGTATCCATAACGCGTTGGAATGTCGCGGGGGCCGAGCAAAGACCAAAAGGCATGACCTTGAACTCGAACAGGCCGTCTGGTGTTATGAAGGCCGTCTTTTCTCGGTCTCTCTCGTCGACTTCGATTTGCCAGTAGCCTGTCTTGAGGTCCATCGACGAAAAGTACTTCGCATTGTGGAGTCGATCCAGGGCGTCGTCTATCCGTGGGAGGGGGGTACACGTCCTTCTTTGTGATCTTGTTCAGGCGACGATAGTCGACACAGAAACGTAGCGTTCCGTCCTTCTTCTTCACCAACACCACGGGAGACGCCCAGGGACTCTTGGACGGCTGGATTATGTCGTCGCGTAGCATTTCGTCGACTTGTTTCTTTATGGCGTCGCGTTCTCGCGTCGAAACTCTGTACGGGCTCTGACGGAGCGGCCTGGTGCTTTCTTCTGTTATGATGCGATGTTTCGCGATCGGGGTCTGCCGAATTCTTGACGACGATGAAAAACAGTCCTTGTATTGCAGGAGCAGAGCTCTTAGCTGTTCTTGTTTATGCGTCGGAAGGCTCGCGTTAACGTCGAAAGCTAGTTGATCTTGGTGCGTCGTAGCAGGTTCGGTAGAGTCGGCGAGGGCGAAAGCGTTGCTGGCTTCCACTATTTCTTCGATGTAGGCAACCGTCGTGCCTTTGCTCACGTGCTTGTACTCGTTGCTGAAGTTCGTGAGCATAAGTGTTGCTTTCCCTTCACGCAACTCGGCGATGCCTCTTGCGACGCAAATCTGACGGTTGACAAGGAGATGCTGATCGCCCTCGATGACGCCTTCGATGTCTGTGGGCTTTTCGGTGCCGACGGGAATGATGACGCTGGAGAGAGGGGGGAATTGTGACTTGGTCTTCCAGCAAATTTAAGGCGTGCTTTCCTGACGGCGTATGCGGCGGTAGTGCTTTTTCAGTGGATAACGTTATCGACTTGGATCGAAGATTGATCACTGCACCATGAAGGCTTAAGAAGTCCATACCAAGGATGACGTCTCTGGAGCAAGGCTGTAAGACTACGAAGCTTGCTGGATAAATCCGGTTGTTAATGGACACTCTCGCTGTGCAGATTCCTGCCGGCGTTACTAGGTGACCTCCAGCTGTCCGGATCTCAGGTCCTTCCCAAGAAATCCTTACTTTCTTCAACTTCGCGGCGAACGTCCCACTGATGACGGAATAGTCGGCTCCGGTGTCGACGAGAGCTGTGACGCTGTGGCCGTCGATGAGAACGTCGAGGTCGCTAGTTCGTCGCCTGGCGTTGCGGTTGGGTCGCGGCGTCGGGTCACGGCTACGACGGTTTGTACCGCTGCTTCGATGTTGCCTCGTCAGGTCTTCTGCAGGCCGCGAAGTTTCGACGTCAGGGCTGCGTTCCGGTTGCGGCGGGTTCTTGAGGTCTCGTCGCGGCGTCGTCGGCGGCGGCGGAGGATCTTCGGTAGTTCGTCGTACAGCAACCGCACCTCCATCGGTTGCTGCCCTTAGTTTTCCGGGTAAGGCCTAGGAGATCGGCCCCGGTTTGGGCCAGTGTACTGCCGGCGGTGCGGTGACATGTAGCGGCCGGGCGACGGCGAGCGAGAAGGTCGTCGTTCTTGCCACTGTGTTCCGGTGAGGTAGTCATCAATGTCGCGAGGCCGTTCGCCTGGCTGCGGACGCGGCGCGTTGACGGCGAATCCGCGTAGCCCCATCTGTCGGTACTGGCAGCGGCGGTACGTGTGGCCGGCCTCCCCGCAGTGGTAGCAGAGCGGGCGGTTGTCAGGGGCGCGCCAAACGTCGGTTTTCCTTGGCGCGTAGCGCGGCGCATAGCGCTGGGCGACAGGAGGACGGTAGGGCGTCGGTGGTGGCGGCGGCGGCGTTTGGCGGCCGAACCGTGGCGATGCGCTGTCTTGACGTTGTCGCGGAGCGGGCACGGGACGGCGGACTGCAGCAGCGTAGGTCATGGCCTCCGGATGAGGCTGCGGTGTTTCGGGAATTCCTAGCGCTTGCTGAACTTCTTCGCGAACAATTTCGTTGATCGAGTCCACTTGAGGCTGTGGCGGGGGTAACAGCTTGCGCAGTTCCTCCCGCACGATCGCTCGAATCGTTTCACGCAGGTCGTCGGAGCAGAGTGGTTGAACTTCTGCGTAAGCTGGCGTCGAGCGGCGATTGAATTGTCGGGTGCGCATCTCCAGCGTCTTTTCAATCGTCGTCGCTCCGGAGATGAATTCCTGGACAGTGCTCGGTGGGTTCCGCATCAGACCCGCGAACAGCTCCTGCTTTACTCCTCGCATGAGGAAGCGAACTTTCTTGTCTTCCGGCATTTCGGGGTCGGCGTGGCGGAAGAGTCTGGTCATCTCTTCTTTGAAGAGCACCACGTTTTGGTTTGGGAGCTGCGAGCGGGTTTCAAGCAGCGCTTCGGCCCTCTCCTTGCGGATGACGCTCGTGAATGTAGCCAGGAACCTCGTGCGAAAGGTGTCCCACGTTGTCAGGGTTCGCTCTTGGTTCTCGAACCAGGTGCGGGCGGCGTCTTGCAAGGCGAAGTACACATGGCGAAGCTTGTCTTTGCTGGTCCATGCATTGAAAGCGGCGACTCGGTCGTACGCTTCGAGCCAGCTCTCCGGGTCTTCAAGTGCTGAACCACGGAAGGTAGGCGGCTCCTTGGGTTGCCGGAGCAGGATAGGTGCAGGCGGCACAGGGGCTGTCATCGTCGCTGCGGTCGAGGTCGGGGTCTTGGTCCGCCGGGTCTTGTCAGGTAAAGGTCCGTACTCTGGCCGCAGACCTTGTTGTCTTCGGCTTGATCGCTGCTCAGGGTTGCCGTCGATGTCTTCCTCGCGACTTGGGCTCGGTTCACGGCTTGACGGGGGCGTCCGGTACATGAAAGGAGCAGCACCTCCACCAGATGTCACGTGGTCGTGACGTCGACGAAGGCAGAAGTCGGTAGGTACAAAATGAAACTGTTTATTAGGCCGAACTTGTGGCCGGTAAACAGAAAGTCAGATTACAGCAATACACACTGCACTGATAGCGGCGAACAGAGCGTCGGCCGTCGATGAACTGAACATCGTTGGAACGCGCCGGCTTTTATAACTCACGCGTCGAACATTCTTGTCTTATCTCTGGTCGTCGCGCAAGCTCTGGAATAATCTTGGGTGTTCGCGTCTTGCGCGCAATCTTAACAAAATGATCTACTAGAATCGTGAACCTTCTCGAACACTGCAGGCGCGGTTTGTTCACAGTTTTTGTGGGCGTAAACCGAATACAGTAAAAGAAACGCGTGTGGCAATATACCCCAAATTTGGTATTACGTTATGTGACTGTAGGACGAACATAAATGACATGTAGTAATATGGCAATCATGGCACGTCATGTCCAACATGACTTAGATGTCACGCTCATGGCACGCTCCCGGCCGTTTCGCTAGCTTGATATACACTAAATTTGGTATTACGGGACGTGACTGTAGATGATTATAAATGACAAGTGCTAATATGGAGATCATGACATGTCATGTGCAACACGACTTCCATGCCGCGCTCATGACCCGCTCCCGGGCGTTTCGCTAGCTTGATATACACTAAATTTGGTATTACGTGAGGTGACTGTATGACGAACATAACTGACAAGTAGTAATAGTATGACAATCATGACATGTCATGTCCAAAATGACTTAGATGTCACGCTGATGGCACGCTCCCGGCCGTTTCGCTAGCTTGATATACACTAAATTTGGTATTACGGGACTTGACTGTAGACGGACATAAATGACAAGTGCTAATATGGAAATCATGACATGCCATGTGAAACATGAGTTGCTTGCCACGCTCGCGGCCAGTTCGCTAGCTTGAAATACACTAAATTTGGTATTGCGGGGCGTGTCTCCATGACAAGCATAAATGACAGATCGTAAAATGAAAATCATAAAATGCATATTATGTACATTTACATACCATGCTCATGGCGCGCTTGCGTGCAGTTCGCTAGCTTGATATATATCAAAATGGATATTGCGCGACGTGACTATGGGAAGAACATCAATGGCAGGTGGTAACATGAAAACGACGACATGCATGGCATGTACGTGATTTACATGCCACGCTCATGGTGCACTTGCATCCAGATCGCTAGCTTGATTTACACCAAAATTGGTATTGCGGGAGGTGAACGTGGGACGAACATAAGTGACAGGTCCTAACATGTAAATCATGACATGCATGTTATGCACAGCATGATTTGCTCCTTTCTGTCTGCTTCGCTCCCGGCCGTTTCCCACAATGCGTGTGATCTGCCGGTTTTTTCGTGCACGGAGCAACCGCTGGAAATCGTGAAATGCGTACTGCGGTTTTTCTGTCTGTAGGCGTCACGTAGCACGTGATCTTATTCAGAGCTGGCAGTTGAACAGTAATTCCTCGCATACTACCTGAAAGCACCAAGTCTGCCAGAATGATACCCTCGCTATGAATGAAGAAAAGAAGTAGAAATTTTAAGGACTGGTTTTTATTTCTTCGACACAATATTAAGGAGAACTAACAGACAATAATGACTAGGAAAGTAGGGGATGTTATTAGTAGAGACCGGAAGTTCAGGCACGAAAAAAAAGTTTTAGGCGCCTATAATAGGCCCGAAAAAATCTCGTTTAGGCATAAATAGGCGTTGAAAACTATCCTGTAGGCATATATAGGCACAATTCAGAATTACTTCAACAGCGTGTTTCAGGAAAAATCTTCGACTATTAACAAACACAGTAGGCAGATCCTGTGCTTTGGGAAAGTTAACTTTATTTTCTTCATGAAAATAATTCGGAGAAGAATAACCATTTCAACAGATTTAGGTGAAAACTAGGGTGATTATACACTGTGAGAAAGGCTATGAAAGCAGTGGCAAACCAGCACCATTTCAAGGTTTTCGGGCTTGAAGTTGTGCCTTCTTTCAGTCAGTGTTTGCTTGTAGGCGGAGAAAGAACGCTCGACGTCCACTGAAGTTAGTGGAGCCTACTTGTAGTGCGGCACTTTCGATGCTGTAATTGCATCTGGAATCTTCGAATCTTCACCGCTCAGTACTTTAGACGCTTGTTTTAGCACGTAAAATCCGGGATTCCTGTCCAAGACAGATTTAAGCTTCTGGGTGACCCTGTCAGCGACAGGTCCATTGGGGACGGTGGCGAACCTTTCCTGTACGTCCAAAATTAGCTCAACACTCCGAATCAGAGTGGTGCCCGAACTTTCAAGTGTCTGTATGCTTTCTGCAAGGAAAGTAAAATGAGCACACAAATATACCAAGTCCGATTCAAGTGTACCGTGGTGTAGAACAGTCTGGGCTCTTCTCACGGCGATGCTCTCGTCCGCTGCAAAGCTGTTATTAACAGCCTTGACACCGTCGAGGTGTTCATTGTAGTAGTCCATTACCTTCAGCCAAGTCCCCCCAGCGGGTAACAACGGGCTCTGGTGGAAGAGGCACATCCGGCAACTTCTATTTAAAGGCACGAACGCGCGAAGGCCCCTTAAGGAACACTGCCTTGCCTGCAGCTATTAGTTTGTTAACAGAACTGAACGATTTTCTCAGCTCTTCACAGACCCGATGAATCCCATGGGCGAGACAAGGGACATGCAATAATTCTGGATAAAGGACCTTGAGAAGTGCAGCACCCTTGTGCATATAAGCTGCTGCATCTGTGTAGAGCAGCAGTACTCGGTCGTCGTGGGATCCGGAGGGGTCATCATCATCATCATCAGCCTGTCTACGCCCACTGCAGGGCAAATGCCTCTCCTATGTTTCGCCAATCAACCCGGTCCGGTGCTTTCTGCTGCCACGTTATACCTGCAAACTTCTTAATCTCATCTACCCACCTAATTTTCTGTCTCCCCCTCACGCGTTTGCCATCTCTTGGAATCCAGTCAGTTACCCTTAATGACCAGCGGTTATCCTGCCGACGTGCTACGTGCCCGGGCCGTGCTACGTGCCCGTGCCCGTGCCCGTGGGACGTGCTACGTGCCCGGAAGGGTACTGTACCCTCAAGGACGAGTTGACAAAGTAGGCAATAGTATCACCGCTCGTTTTTTCTAGTTTTTTCGAGCATATCAAGAAAGGTGTTGTTTTCTCTTTCGCATCCAGCTTTCCAACTACAAAATGTCCAAGTAGTCGTCCGGTCGCTTCTGTTGTCTCGTCCACTGAAATCTATATGGATGATTCCCCGAGTTCTCGTCTAATTTTTGCCAACGTGTTGTCGTACATTGGCCGCAGGTACTGCTTGCGAAGAGTGGACTCTGATTTTATATTTTGTTTGCAGTACTTTTGCAAAAAGCTCTTGAATGTCTTGTTTTCGATCTTCACCCAAGGGATGTTAGCAGCGACCAATGATTCGCACAAGTCTGCGCCGAATTCACTTTTCTTTCCTTCAGCTAAAGTTTCAGACAAGAACGACTGCCTCGACGTTGAAGGTTGGTTGCGCAGAGCGTTGGCTTGATGCAACGTTGTTTTCTCGTGCTGCTCCAGATGACACTTTTTCACACGGTACCTGCGAGAAGAAAAGAGCGAATTGCACTAGGAAGGTGCGTTTGGTACGTGGAACTTCTTTAGCGCTGTTGCGCTTGTACATTTTTTCCCTTGCGACCGTTGACAACGCTGAGGAAATGGCGAAGTTAGGTAGCACGAGCCCAAGCGTGCATTTTAAAATCGAAATGCTTATACCTGTATCCGACCGAGAATGCGCCGCACATTTCCTGCTGCATGCGAGTCCACAGATGCGGATATAAAAATAACAAAAGTAAACCTGAGGGCTAGTGAAAATGCATGTTATTTGCGCAGGTTCAGGGGATATACAAATTGACTGTTGCGTAAGCCATGTTGGGAGCTTTATGCCTATGCGTGTTTCAGAGTGGACGTCAAACGCAAAATACTGTTCACCTTTCCAATTTCTTCTCACCTGCTTTCCACATGGATGGTAAACTACCGTTTCTTCATCGATGGAGTAGCACCGCGATGCACTTGCCCATTGCCTGACAAGGACACTTTTCGGCGTCTTTTTCTTCGGCATTGCTCGGCACACTTCCGACAGCTGCTGTTATGAAGAACGTAAACGCCAACGAAACTGACGTGTAGGCTACAGGCTGCAGCGCTGGCCTAGCTTAGCTTTGGCTCGCTAGAGTACACTCTAGCCTCCCTCTCGCAACCGCCGAGCTGCACTAGAGATGGGTCGCTCAGGAGCGAGCCGGATCTTTTCAGCGGCTCTTTTAAAAGAACGAGTGATCCGCGGATCAGTGAAAGTGAGCGGTGGTTCTTCGGGAGATGGCTCACTGAGCCAACTGAACCAAGTGAACCGTGGTTCTCTCTCGTTCACTGAGCCGGTGGCTCCCTCTCGCTCAGTAAGCGGCGGCTCTCTCTCGATCAGTGAGCGGTTGGTTCTCTTTCGCTCGCTGAGCGTCGGTTCTCTCTCACTCAGTAAGCGGCGGTTGTCTTTCGCTCTCTGAGCGTCGGTTCGCTCTCGCTCAGTGGTTCTCTTTCGCTCGCTGAGCGTCGGTTCTTTCTCGCTCAGTGAGTCGTGATCCGTGTTGAACGAACGCCACCAGGCGTTGTTGGTTAAATCACTCCGTTTCGCGTTCCGTTGGCCGCTGCGGGCGGACTCGCTTCTCGCTCGCTGTGTATGGTGCGCGTGGCGATTCATCGTGAGCTGGTGCAACTCGTCGAAGACGAACAGATGAACGTAGTTTACGTCATGGTTTTCATTAGTTTACCGTAAAATCCCGAGCAAGCACCCCCGCCCCCCCGCCCCCCCCATTACGGCGAAGGGTAATCCGACAAGATTCGGAGGGTGGGGGGGTCCTTGCTCGGTCATGGATTAAAATTCAATATGGCGGTGGAAGAGCCGCTAAAATTGAACGCACGCTCGTGCTTCTGATGCAATGCTTTATTATATACGCATGCATTCACTGTCTTCACTTGCCCTTGTCGGGCGAATAACCGCAATAAATGAAACAGTGAAAATGGTGGGAGGGGAGAAGGGACGCATATTTGTAATTACCTGTAGAAGGGAGGGGGGCGCTTGCTCGGGATTTTGAGGTATAGTCATGAAAATAGGGAGTTTTCGAATAGCGTACGCAAAGCTTTGCGTACGCTATCTGTTGCGGTCGCTGCCATTGCGCATGCGTCATAACGCTAACCGCCTTTTGCGTTTGCGGTTTCATTTGCGGCTTCATTTTATTTCGTCCTGGTGCATGATGACAAATTATCATGACATAATACTACGTTGAGCTTTGACGTGTTTCAATGGGCCGCACAGATATTTTTCGACGTCTTCCAGAAAGGCGTCCACTCACAATGACACACGACAAAACTAATTGACACAACTATCGACACTAGCCAGCGATCGAAGCACGCACAGCGTTGTGTAGTGTTGCAACGCGAACTAGTCCAAGCTTCCATCCTAGCAAGTGTCCACCCTAGCAAATAAAGCACCTACAAGGTTGCTTAACTTTGGCACTGGTGTCAGAGGTATCAATATGTGTCCTAAAGCAATATTTTAGCCTAAGAACACGAGCTTTTATACACGATTCCCAGAATCCATTTATTAACAGGCTAAATGTGATCGAGCTATAGGTCACAAAAGCGCGCTCAAAGTAAGCGCGCGTCGCCGATTTCAAACGGCGGCGTGAAATCCAGGCGCCGGTTTATCGCGACCACCGTGGTCGCGACCGAGCGCAGACAACGAAAAAAGAAGCATCAAAAGATGTCGCGTGCGCGCCTCCTCTCCCCCCTCGAAACGACGCCATCAAGCGCTCTCAGTTCAAACGCCGAGCGATCTTCTCCCATGGATTTAAGTGAACCGGTCCGGTTCACTTAGGTCACGGAGGAAGGAATAACTCAGGAGAGGGCATGCCCAGCCGGCGCGATACGCAAAAAGTGTGGAGGAAATGACGTCATGGCGGCCATATCCACTGGGCACAATGGCGGCGTTGCGATGGTTACGTGTTGTGCAGTGTAGCTGGCGTAGCGGTGGCGGCAAAGGCGGCGGCATGTGCGTGTGCGCCTCCGTAGGTCTCGTACTCAACCGCGGCGGACGATATCCATGCTTCGTGCCGCTTTGCTAGCTACACAGTGTTCTCCCGGCGGTTATTGTACCTAGCAACGTTTACAAAACCTGTTGTTAGCCACGGGGCCTCAACAGCGCGTGAAAGGATCGCGTATATTCACGTGCCGTGCAGCGGATGACGCCGATGAAGTATTCGATGTGCTCAGCGAAATCGGGTTCAGGCACCGTGACAAAACGGAACCACGACGAACGCCGTGCAGGTCAGTGACAGTTGTGCAATGTCCCTGCTTGTGACAACGGACGACACGTTTGTACTCCGCTAGACGAAATGAGGACACCATGTGCACATGTAGTTTCGTGTTCGATATGTGTACAGTAAGAACTTGCTTGTGCGCATTAAAATACCTTTTCTGTTTTGCTTGCTATGCTCGCCCCTAGCAGTGTGCTCTCGGCGTTACAGCAGCCGCGTTCAAGTGTCACTCGTACACCTGCACCGTGCACAAGGTCGACCACCGCGGTTGCACAATGCTGACGCCGGTGAGCGTTTACGTGGAACCCGAGCACGGTGGCCGGGCGCCGCTTGGGAAACGGAATGCAACCATAGAAGGCGGCGCACGGCTGATCGTGTTGTCCGTACAGTGCGTGAATAAATGTCGTAAAAACATTGACACCACACTCGCCGTAGTCAGTGCGTCTAGCATGGCGATCTCTTGTGTTTGCTTCCTTGTCGGCGAGCTCTTACTCGCTGTTATTACTCGGACGAAATGATTTCGCCAACGGTATCGCGCTGGCCCACCGTTTTAAGTCCCGTTCCGTTGGTTTCGGATAGCCTCAACACGCGTGCCGTGCAGCCAACGTGGTTTTCGAGCCGGAGAGGGAAGCGCGCCTTCTACTTCGCTTGTCACATGTAAACAAGAGAGGAGAATCTGCCCAGTCAATATGGCCGACTTCCGGCTTCACCACGGCTTCACAGAGAGTGACGTCAGGGCCCCTCCTGAGTTATTCCTTCCTCCGTGACTTAGGTGAACGGAGCCGTTCGGAACCATTTCGGAACCGCTCACTGAAGTGAACAGCTTTGCCCATCTCTAAGCTACACTACTCTCGAACCAAGTGACGGAGATCTTCAAGGGCGAGGGTAGAGTGCCTCGATGCGCTCGTTCGCCTCCGCTCCGTTCAGGGTGGAGACAAGCGCGTCGTCTGCTACAGCGGTCGCCATTACTGATCCCAATCGCCAATGCGCGCACTGCCAGCGCGCGTATTCGCAGCCATTTGCTCACGAGTAAAGACACTTAGGGCTGGACTTGCCTTCGCAAACGCATAA
Organism: Rhipicephalus appendiculatus; assembly: GCA_030522465.1. Classification (NCBI taxonomy): domain Eukaryota; kingdom Metazoa; phylum Arthropoda; class Arachnida; order Ixodida; family Ixodidae; genus Rhipicephalus; species Rhipicephalus appendiculatus. The sequence goes on from JALIZH010029787.1 coordinate 24,528, forward strand.
TCATTCACGGATGTTGCTAGTTATAGGTTTGTAGGCACGTATCACAGCAAGTAATCGAATGTTTCGCGCCTAAAGGTGTTGCAGGACGTAATGACCCTCACCGCCGGCGCGGCCGCTGGCTGCGGCTGAGTTGTGCACAGTTGCTTTGGATCACTGAGTGCTGGAGGCATCACTATTCGCTTTTATACTTTGCGGGTGTATATGTTCGTTTATTTATTTATTTTTTTTATTTATCTATTTATTTATTTTTACACCGCATACACACAGCATTTCCCAACATGCATTAGCAGTGATAAATTTGCTGACGTGAGAACCCTAAGGTTTAAATTACTCACTCTTTAGCTAAATCTTAAAGCGAATAGAATTCGCGCGCAGGTTCCGAAGCTGTTCTTTTATGTGACCGATTGCCGGATATATTCGTCCTCGTGTCCTCCTATTGAATGCCTATTTAAAATACGGCTGTATTTCCCATTTCGTGAAAATACCAGCGAAAATGCGGTAAGCATCACAATGTCGTTTAGCGATCGCAGCGGAAACGACTCTACTCTATGATGCTTCAGTTTTTATGAGCGAAGCTCCTTAGGCTCTCACGATGTCCGTTGTCACCGTCGGACCGAAACACAGCTGTTACATATACCGTAGAAAGAGCGTTCATAGCGCGCATATGATTTAAAAATAGACCGTACTCCGTCCATCTGTCCGTGCATATATCCGTCCATCCGTGCATCTGTACGTCCCCCCGTCCGTCCATCTGTCCGTCCGTGCGTGCGTCCATCCGTCCGTACGTCCGTGTATCTATCCGTGCGTCCATCCCTCCGTACGTCCGTGGATCCGTCCGTCCGTCCATCTGTGCGTGCGTCTGTCCATATCTGTCCATCCTTTATACTAGTCGGCGACTTCAACGTAGACAATATATGGACCTTAGGACCTAGCTTCGCTCCGTCATCAGCATTCACTTCGTGGATCTGCAGCCATTTTTTTCAGCGCCGCAAATTCCGCGTTGAAATTAATGACCGTGTATGGTACACAAAAAGCGTTCCTTCAGGGAGGTAATTCTGGAAAATTATGCCACCGGATAACGAAACAAAATTTTTTTTTCTATATGTCGTTCTTGTTCCGCAAGAAAACACAACTCGGAGTGAATAGTTGCAGTTCATTACAGACGCGACAATATTCATAATCACACGTTCATGCATCAAAAAAAAAAAAAGAAGGAGATGCCCGCGACAGCGAAAGTACGATTTCCAAGCACACCCCGAAAACAACGCCAAATTTATGAGAACGGTTCTCAACGTTCGAGGCACCAACACGCAGTCAAAACCACACTTGTAATGGCGTTGCTAGTAACATACACGCCGTTTTAAAAATCATCCCAAAAGTACCCGACGTGCTTGCAATACTCACGCTGCATAGACGAGAGGCATTCGTCGGCTGCCCTTGTCACGCTTTATTATTATTGTCCATAAAAGTATTCTTTTAGGATCCCTAGGGAAAGAAAACATCTTCGACCCATTCCTAGAATGGTTCGTGCACTGTGGCACGCAACATCCAGTCATCTTGCAGGACTCGCGACGAATCAGACGGGCGACAAGGCGGCAGGTGCCGCGTGCACGCTTAAAAAGAGCGCGGCGTGGGGTAAAACATGGCGGACGCGCGAGGCGAGGCGGCGTCGACCCTTTCAAAGAATGGCCACACTCTAAGCGGGGGCGCGCGCATCGAGGCACTCTAGGCGAGGGGAGACACTAGCGCTACCATGTCCTCGCTTCCCCTCGCTAGAGTACACTCTAACCTCGCTCACGCCAGAGGCACATATGCTCACACAACCGCCGTGCTGCACTACTCTCGAACAAAGAGACGGTTTTTTTTTCTTTGGGGGGGGGGGGGGGGGCACTAGCGCTAGGCTAGCTTCACTTTTCCTCGCGGGGGTACACTCTAGCCCCGCTCATGTAAAGGCGCGTTTATAGTCCGACGTTATCGGGGCGTTTGCGAACGTCACATGCGTCGGAGCTAGGATGGCCTAGTCGGAGCACATTGGCCGAGTCCAATTATACGTTGGATGTGGCAGCGTGTCGAACTATGGTCTGTTTTCGCCGACGTGACGCAGCGCATGCGCGCGTCTGCTCTACGTAGTACTATAATCGCGCCTTAACAGGAGTTAGAAACGTCAACGAAAAAAAGAAATCCTAACTAGCGCGCTATGCGCGTGTTGTAGACAATATCGCCACACTAAGTGTTTTTTGTTTTCCTCCATAAGAACAGCTCATTTAAGCGAAACGTGTACTCGACGAGCGCGAAAAGGCATTTTTAGGCGCTGAAAAGCGGATATAGGCACGAACCTCGAAATAGGCACTTATAGGCCCAATAAATGTTTGATTAAAACGTTTCCCTTCCCTTAGTTCGTGCTTATATGTTAAATAGGCTCGAAACGGACTCCACGAAAAAATAGGCATTTTGCCTGAAGTTCCCGTCTCTAGTAATTAGTAGTAATTGTAATGCAAATGGGAAGAAAGAAAAGTCGACGAATAGATAACGTGCCGCGTGCAGGGACCGAGTCTGCGACCTTCGAATAACGCGTGCGATTCTCTACGAACTGAGCTACCGCGGCGGCCATCTCCTCGTCCACTTTATGGGGTATGTAGGTGCATTTAAACATGAGAGCATCAGTCAGCGCCTGCTGGCGCTGACTGACGCTCTGCCTGTTGGCGTCACGTAGCACGTGATTTTATTACGAACTGGCAGCTGACCGATAATCCCTCGCATACACTCCAAGGCAAATGGGTGTTAAAAATCCGCGTGGTTCGTCCCTTTCGGGACAAATGGAACGGTCATGACCTATAATGCCTTTAAAGACTAACGGCAACGGGTCTAATAGTTAGTCTCCACAATTCACCTCAAGGGACTAACAATTAGTCAGACGTTTACACCTTACCATTCTACCGTTAGTCCCCACAGTTGCACCTCAATGGGTTGACATTTAGTCCTCATATTTTATTATAAACTAGCAGCTGACCAATAATCCCTCGCATACACTCCAAGGCAAATGGGTGTTAAAAATCCGTGTGGTTCGTCCTTTTGGGGACTAATGGACGTGCCACGACCATTAATGCCTTTAAAGACTAACGGCATCGGGTCTAATAGTTAGTGTCCACAATTCACCTCAAAAGACTACAATTAGTCACACGTTTACACCTTACCGTTCTACCGTTAGTCCCCACAGTTGCACCTCAATGGGTTAACACTTAGTCCTCATATTTACACTTTTCCGGGCAATCGTTAGTCCCTACATTTGCATCTCGCCGGAGGAACGATCGGTTGGCTCAAATATTCCACTCAGGTGAACTTTTTTCCCGTATTCAAATTATACGTTAATCCCCAGGGATGATTTTCTACAGTTACTCCCTGCAAGGCTTAGTACTTTTCTCGCCTGTTTTTCTCCGCAGTGGGCAACAAATGGCGCCGAAAAGAACACTCGAAAAAATTTTTAGTCATGCGTGTTTCTGTGCTTTTCAATGCAACAATGAAAGACAAAAGTGAGACAATTGAATCCTTTATTTTTCTGTATACATATGAAGTTTCTGCATTCCTTCAGTGAACTCACTGTCAAATGTCCAATACAGGTCCAGCAGCGTTGTCGTATCTCGTACAGTCCTATTTGTGAAGCTGCTCCAACGGAAGCGATATATGACTGGCATTGGACGCGCCGGCGCACGCAGCCTTCTGCACGTTGTGGACAACGGCTGCACAAAAAGATTGCAAATAGTTAGTCACACGTGGCAGAGAGGACGAAGATGCACGGACATGGCAAATACGTGGAAGGTGAAATAAAAACACGTCTAAAATATGGCGTGCAAATAATTTCACTGTGATGTCATACATCATCACAGACGCATTTCGAGCCACAACAGCTCAAGTGTGGCAGCCGCAGCCACCATGCCGAGGCGCCGCGAACCACCCTGCCGCCATGAAATCGGCGAGTTCTCTGCAAGCGACGTTGTACAGCTCGGGCAAGCGAACGCGGGGCCGAACGCGGAGCTTTTTCCGAGCAAGCGAACGTGGAGCTTGTGCCGCCATCAAACCTCGAAGAGAAGATAAAGCGAACGCGGGGCCGCCGCCCAGTGGCGTAGCCAGGGGGTGGCACACCGGGCACGTGCCCCCCCCCCCCCCCCGAAATTTTTTTCGCCATGGCATAGAGAGCGAAAAATGACCATTTCAAGGAGGTGCCCCACCCGAAATCAAAATGGTGCCCCCCCCCCCCGAAAAAAATTTTGGCTACGCTCCTGCCGCCGCCACGAACAGCACCGAGCGGCTTCCGAGCGAGCGCCGCGGAAGCCGACGGATTGTTTTCGCATCCAAAGACAGCGCAGTGGTGCCCAGACGACTTCTTGTGAGCGGGAGTGGCGTGAATAGGCGCTTTCTCGTATTTTAAGGTCCCGGACACGCCACTTACCATGTAACAGATACACACCCTGGCAGTTCAATACAAACATGGCGTCTGGGTGCGAGAGTATGCCGCCGGGAGCCCTAGGCGCTTGGGTGCGAGATAGGCGTGCTCTGGTCTATAGACACGCATGGTGTAGCTAATGATGATTCTGACGTAAGTGAGAGCGTGATGAAAATAAACGCGAACAGCGTATCTGATTGCTTAGCGCCCGCGACATATTTTCTTCTACATTTCTGCATCTGTGTCCGGCGTGGAGATGGCTCCAGTATTCTCGAACTGCATATCTGAATAGCTTGAATTAAAAATGCAAGACTGCCCCTTTCATGGGAAGCATAAATAAAGTGAACTGAGTGCAGAGAAAGCACTGCGTGTATCTTTTAGTTTACAACTCTGCTCGCGTCATTTTCAGACATTCCACCACGCAGCAGGGTGGCCGGTGATGAAACTTGTGAGTAGCCGTTTCTATTTCATGCACAATACAGGTCATTCTTGAAGCTTAGGCTATGCCGCATTGTAAGGTGTTTTCAGAGAGGATTGCGACGCACAAAAAATAGTCGATATTACAGCTTCACTTGTCAATAAATGATTCGCAGTTGTAGCTCTTCAGCACTAGAAATGCATCACCTCATGTTTTGTGCCCAACACGTGAGAAATTCTGCCACTCTTGAAAAACTCGACACTTACGTTCACTTGCAGACTTGCCGACAAGGAATGTGTTCGGAAACTCGCCTGGCAAGTATCGCGCTGACATTCACAGCGAGACGTGTTCAATGTTGAAGACACAGTAGAACCTTCGTTCTTTATGAATATGCACCCTAAACAACAGCGCACTGAGTGTGATGCATTGCAGTAGCCCTTAAAATTCCTCTTCTTTCGTTCATTCATAGCGAGGGTCTCGTTATGGCAGACTGGATGCCCTCATGTACAATGTGAGGGGAAATATTGGCGAGCTGCCAGCTCGTAAAAAAAAATTACATGGTTGATCCCTCCCGCCATAGGAATCTCATAAAACCCAAAAGTAAAATTTGTCTTTAAAGTAGTTGAATGTTTACTGTACATTTATATAGGAAAGCTTGCTCAGTGTATGTTCGTGTTTCGGAGCTATAGGGCCATTTAACGTGGATGTACCCTCGTTGACGCTTGGTGGCACATCTCCACACCGATGAATAACGTCCATGATCAATTATTGAACAAAGCTTTGTTGTAGCTGTAGTAGTGAACGGTGAGAGCATAATCGGAGAAAGTGGTGTGACAGCAAGAAGAGCGTCGCTGACTGGACTCAGAACTGGAGCTAAGGTCACCATTCCACTACATGTTAAACTCCACGGCAGGATTAGAGGGAAACGCAACGCGCGTAGTGTCTACCCTCTAACCCGGCCGCGGTCTTTCTTGGGGTGAGCATAAGCGGCGGGGAACGCGGTGTTAAGGCAGTGGCGTTACAGCTAGGCGAGGCAGGCGTGCGTCGCAGACCCATATTGAAATATGGATGGATGCTATGAGCGAGGCCGAGGATTGGGCTGAGGTTGCCACCTCTCGTGTGTTAAGGCGTAGTAACGGCGCGTTCATGGAGCTAATTGCGGAGGCAACGGTCATGATGCATTACTTCACGTTACTCCTCGCGACGGCGACACCACCCCGCCGACCAAGAGCACCGTGAGAGGAAACGGTGAGATATGAAGGGCGCGTTTGTAACGCTTCCACAGGTGAGTGGCCGTGGCGCAGTGGATAGCGTACCGGGCATATGTCGTCGCAGACCGAGAGGTCATGGGTTCGACTCCCGTTGAGAGAACTTTTCTTCTTTGTCACTTGATCATACTCATTTTTTCTACGTAATTTCCGTGACGGAAAGACGTCACTGAAATCCTGGTGGACCCCGGAATAAAAAAACTTTCGTGTTAAAAAAAATGAAGTCGTACGCGATTCTGGCAGGGAAAAAAAGTGTTCCACAAACGCCGTCATGGCTACAAGCGCTGCTGGCTAACACTCCCGGGTTTAAAGGGTCCGACAACTGCCCCAGAACATGAACTGAGATGACTCCACTCATGGAAAGATTGGGCATCACACTGACTCAAACCAACCCCTGTTTTCTTCGTGAGAGGTGGATTTATATTTTAGATGTGAAGCATCTTATGGCGGCTTAATCCGGTGGTGGTGGTGGTGTGCGGCGTGC